>JAFVLL020007034.1:0-32500 GCA_021397915.2 Tor tambroides | reverse complement strand
AGATTAATTTTCATGTAATAATTCCCTCCAGTCTCGTGGATGTTCCTCGTTGATCACTGTATTAGTAATTCTGTTTTAATAAGTCATATTTAAATAAAGAGTAAACGCACAGCGCATGTGCTGCAGAATTCTTTCTAGTCACGTGTGTTTGTTTACAGGCACGTGTGTTACATTCAGCAGGATATACGGATTTTCATAATTTCTAATAATCCCTCAGTGATTGTGTTTATGCTAATGAAGCCCTGAATATGATGTGGAAGCTTCAAGTTATGCAAATAGTTTAATGTCTGACTGGTTTTCACATGTTTGCAGTCGGATTCAATGCCATGTAAATGATGCATACTGTAGACTTCTGTTGTTTTTACTACAGACCAACCCATATTCACACATCTGCTGACGAAAACTTGAAAATATTGATATTTTTAAGTTTTCGTCAGCAGATGTGTGAATATGGTGTGAATGATTAAAAAATGAATAAAGTCAATAACATTTACTTTATTTATAATTTTTTTTTTTTAACATTTGAGAAAGTCACTTTGTCATATTTAGCTATACACTTCTGAAGACTGCGTCCAGCAATATAAAGTATTTTTAAATGTACATAAAAAAGTATTCGCCTTATTAATAGCGACGCGGTCATCGCGGAGGTGCGAGACTTCCGGTGTGACTGGGTTTCCTTATTTTAGCTGCACAAAACCAGTACATTATACTGCTTTATATTGCAAACTGATATTTGTTATCATTTTAATTCATGAACATAATTACAAACACATTGGTTTGTAGCGCAAATACTTTTATAGTACCGCACTTTGTTATTCTTAGTTATTTATCATAGCGATGAATGAACCGGAAGTCTCATATTCATAATAAATAACTCATGCGTTGCAAAATACTTCAACTCAGTCATCAAAATTTATTGATATAATACATAGCCCAATAATATTAATAAACAACTGTTATTAATCCATATTTAATGTCTGTCTTTAGTATTTTATTTTATTTTTTTAAAGCTAGAAACTTTTTATTTTTCCACACTACTAACTAACACTATTACCTAGTTAACAGGGCTAACTTTCTGGGAAGGTTCTCTCAACAAACATCTTCCAGTAACGTTAATAGAACGTTTTGTAAAAGTTATCTGGTCTTTAACAACGTTTATTATTAAAAACAGATTATTGAGACATGGAATGTTTTTTCATGCAATGTTTTAATTTTTTAAATATCGCTTGTTTCAGAGAACGTTCAAAAGTAACGTTCCTATAATGTTTGCAAAGAATGAAATGTTCCCTTAACCTTTGCACAACCAAAAAAAACAAAACAAAAAAAACTTCTAAAATGTTTTAAAAACATTTCCAACATTCATAGAAGATTCAGAAATAATTATGGGAAAGTTAGTAAAATATTCTTAGAATATATTTTTGTTAGCTGGCTATATGGTCAACTGAATTTTTAATTTAAAATTTAATTTAATTTTTCCCACCAGACTAAAGTAAAGCTGCATAAATACAGATGATATCTGAATAGATCACACCTCACTCTTTCTGTCTGATGGCTGAACTGGGCTGTGAATGGTTAATGGTGTTTCAAAACGGCCACTTAACTAGGAATTAACTAGCACCCCCACAACACAAGAGCAAGACAAGCTAATGTGTGTGTGTGTGTGTGTGTGCGTATGAGAGAGAGAGAGAGAGTGTGTGTGTGTGTGTGTGTGAGTGAGTGAGTTAGTGTTAGTGTGTGTGTGTGTGTGTGTGTTAGTGTGTTAGTGTGTGTGTGTGTGTGAGTGTGTGTGTTGTGCATCTGTTGCTCACAACGCTGCAGCATTCAGTACAGAAACCTGTACATGGTGAAACATCTCAGATGGGACTCATGAATTGATGAGAGTTTAAGGAGCCGCGACTGAGCTGCATACACACACACACACACACACACACACACACACACACAGGAGGCCCATCTGCTTGAGTGACCTGTGGTAATTAGTTATTAATCTTCCCATGAGACGGAGCTGAGCTAGAATACATTAACACGCTTACTGACACACAGCAACACACGCAGAGATGAAACCCACTGGGGGTTATGAGTAGACTGACAGAGACGAAGGGGCGGAGCATGTCAGGGGCGGAGCAAGTTGATTGGACACTGACATAATGTAGAATGTTTAAACAAGTCATTACTAAATATGTGAGGCTTGTCAATACAAAACACACTGACATGTTGCTAGGGTGGTGTTAGTGGTTGCTAAGGTGTTGCTATGCAGTTGCTAAAGTGTTCTGGGTGACTGTTGCTAGGGTTGTGTTAGTGGTTGCTAGGGCATTGCTATGTGGTTGCTAAAGTTGTCTGAGTGACTGTTGCTAGGGTGGTGTTAGTGGTTGCTAGGGTGTTGCTATGCAGTTGCGAAAGTGTTCTGGGTGACTGTTGCTAGAGTGTCATTGCTAGGGTGGTGTTAGTGGTTGCTAGGGTGTTGCTATGCAGTTGCTAAAGCATTTTGAGTGACTGTTGCTAGGGTGTTGTTGTTAGGGTGGTGTCAGTAGTTGCCAGGGCATTGCTATGTAGTTACTAAAGTGTTATGGGTGACTGTTGCTGGGGTGTCATTGTTAGGGTGGTGTTAGTGGTTGCTAGGGCGTTTCTATGAAGTTGATAAAGTGTTTTGGGTGACTGTTGCTAGGGTGTCATTGTTAGGGTGGTGTTACTGGAGCTAGGGTATTGCTGTGCAGTTGCTGAAGTGTTCTGTGTGACTGTTGTTAGGTTGGTGTTAGTGGTTGCTATGGTGTTGCTATGCAGTTGCTAAAGTGTTCTGGGTGTCATTGCTAGGGTGGTGTTAGTGGTTGCTAGGCCATTGCTATGCAGTTAATTAAATGTTTTGGGTGACTGTTGCTAGGGTGGTGTTAGTGGTTGCCAGCACAATAAAGTGCTATATAAATGCATCATTCATTCATTCATTGGTGTTAGTGGTTCTAAGGCATTGCTATGCAGTTGCTAAAGTGTTTTGGGTGACTGTTGCTAGGGTGTCATTGTTAGGGTGGTGTTAGTTTTTGCTAGGGCGTTGCTATGCAGTTGCTAAAGTTGTCTGGGTGACTGTTGCTAGTTTGGTGTTAGTGGTTGCTAGGGCATTACTATGTAGTTGCTAAAGTGTTCTGGTTGACAGTTGCTAGGGTTTCATGAATAGGGTGGTCTTAGTGGTTGCTAGGGCGTCGCTATGCAGTTGCTAAAGTGTTTTGGGTGACTGTTACTAGGGTGGTGTTAGTGGTTGCTAGGGTGGTATTAGTTGTTGCTATGTTGTTGTGGGTGTGGCTGTGTATTTGTTAGGTGTCTTGAATGTTTTCAGCAGGTTATTAAGCGGTTGCTAAGGTATTAGGTGTTTTTTAGCACACTGGTATGCGGTTGCTAGAGTGTTGTGGCTGGTTGCCAGGTTTTACGGTGATCAGAGTGTTTTAGCATGCTAGCACACATTCCCTCTAGGGTTGTGAATGGTTTCCAAGTGTTTGCTATGCGTTCTGGATGCAGTGTTTATGCAATGTTATTATTTTTAATGGAGTTGCTATGCAGTTGCTAGGGTGATCTGGCTGGTTGGTGCAGGATAATTTACACAATGTAACACTTGCAGTTTGGGGGTTTGATGACATTATTTTGAGCTGTGTGTTTATTTGTTTACTGTCCTTTTGAGAAACCAGACTATAAACACACACACACACACACACACACACACTCACACTCACACACACACACACACACACACACACACACACACACACACACACGCACTCACTCGTACTCACACACACACACACACACACACTCACACACACACACACACACTCGCACTCACTCGTACTCTCACACACACACACACACACACACACACACACACACACACACACACACACACACACACACTCGCACTCACACACACACACACACACACACACACACACACAGAGTCAGTCATTTTCCAGTATGCTGAACATCTGGGCGTCAGACGGCAGAAATTTCTGATACTTACCTCATGACTGCCATTATGAACACCAGCATGACTTTATAGTGCAGAACTACCACAGGCTTCAGTTGAAAAATACAGATTTTATGCATGTAAAAATGCATCGTCACATCTGCACCTATGCAAAAACCAAAGCACAGACACAGCCTGCTGTGAAGCATTTCATAAGAATATGTTATACAGGGAAATCAATCAAATCCAAAGCTCTCCTCAGATCAAAATGACTGAAAATACTTCTAAACAGCCCAAAATACACACATTTTTAGATTTATTAAATCGATTGTATATAAAACTTAATTTCATGACAATTTCAGTCGACAGCATTGATCATTAAATGAAAACCACATGAAAATTATTTACCTGCAAGATATTATATTCTGCACAAAGAAAATGAAGCTGATTATGAAAATGAAAGAGAATGAAAATGTAAATGCAACCAAAACAAGAATCTTCATGCATTCATTTTTTAGCTCATATTTGTAGAAACCAGATTTTAAATAAAAATCAACAAATTAAATTCAGAACAACCAATGCAACTACAATCTGTAAATATTACAAAATCTAATTCATTTTGCATAAAAATGAAATTAAGGGTGTTAATATTCTTAATTAACATTAAAATTCTGATTCAGGACAAACATAAAACGTCTCAGGTTACGTATGTAACCATGGTTCCCCGAAGGGAACGAGACGCTGCGTCCGAAAACGCTATGGGAACGCCTTCAGCGTGACCGCGCTCTGAATCACATGTACAATCAGTCCAATGGAAGGGCGAGGCGTCACGGGCGGGTGACGTCACGACCAGGAAGCTTAAAAGCACGGGTGGGCAGGAGCCGCGCTCAGCTTCTAGAATGAAGCAAGCGCCGGCAGGGATGCCGGAAGTATGGCCTCGAGACGCAGCGTCTCGTGCGGGGAACCATGGTTACATACGTAACCTGAGACGTTCCCCTTCAGGAACTCGAGCTGCGTCCGAAAACGCTATGGGAACGAGATACCAACGCCGCCAGACTGACAAATCCCTGCCTAGAGTGTCTAGGAAGCAAGGACAGAAGAGCCCGGAGCGGCTCGCATGTCGAGGTCATAAAACCTTACAAAAGTGAGGGGCGTGGACCACCCAGCAGCGTTGCAGATGTCCTGCATAGAAACACCTGCTAAAAAGGCCTTGGAGGCCGCCACACTGGGTTGAGTGCGCTGACTCCCATCGGCGAGGAGCTGAGAGGCCTCATAGCGGTAATGATGGCATCCACTATCCACCTGCTAAGGGTCTGCTTCGCGTAGCAGGAAGACCCTTCTTAGGGACTAAAGCACACGGAGCAACTGGGTCCGCCCTTTCTCCACAGGGCAGCTCTGTGATGTATGTGCCCATACAATTAAGCTTCTCCTGGTCTGGTTCTCGGGAAGGGAGGAGGGCAGAAGGCCTGAGTACGACATGTGTGGTGTGGTCAGATGGTACCTAGGTACGTACCCCGTGACGGGGTAGAAACACTTTGGCCAAACCGGCACAAAGTCAATACAAGAGGGGGCCACAGACAGGTCCTGAAGGTCACCAGAATCTCTCCTCAGAGAGGTGATAGGCCAACAGAAAGGCAGTCTTACTAGGGGTGAGGAGTCTATCTGAGATCTCCTCAATGGGCCTGAACAGGCCTTGCACAGAGCCTCCAACACCACAGCCAGGTCCCACGTGGGGGACGCGCACCCGTACAGATGGCCTCAGCCTCAGCACACCGCGGAGGAAACGTGTAACAAGGGGGTGTCTACCCACTGATTGACCACCGATAAAGTGGTGTAATCGCAATGGCCGCCACGTAGACCTTAATGGTGGAGTGGGTTAACCCTGCGGAGAGTCGGGCCTGCAGGAACTCCAGAACTGTACCAATCGGGCAGTTAACTGGGTCGAGCCGGCGGTCTCCGCACCAAGAAGTGAAGAGTCTCCACTTCAAGGCGTACAGTTTCCTCGTGGAGGGAGCTCTGGATTGGAGAATAGTCTCGACAACCTCGGTTGACAGACCGGAAGCTATGAGCTGTGCCCCCTCAGAGGCCACACTCAGTTTCCACAGCCTGGCGAGGGTGGACGACCGTGCCCTCGCCAGGAGGAGATCTCTCCTGACGGGAATCTCCCCATGGAGTGCCGTCAGGAGAGAAATCAGGTCCAGAACCATACTGCCCTGCCAGAACGGTGTGCGCAATAACAGTAGACTGACCTCAGCCCCGGCGCACTTCTTCGCCAGAACTCCCGGGAGCAGAGCGATAGGAAAAGGCCAGACGCAGCCCCTGCCAGGTCTGCACCATGGAAGGCCCAGTCCCAGAGGAGCTGGAGGAGTCAGAGAGAACCAGAGGGGACATTGCGCTGTCTCCTGAGTCGCAAAAGGTCCACCTCCGTGCCTGGCCAAACACTTCCATATCTGCTTCACCACCCGGGGTGAAGCATCCATTCCCCGGGCCTCGGCCCCTGTCTCGACAGAACGTCTGCTCCCACATTGAGATGCCCAGGAATGTGCACTGCTCTCAACGAGAGGAGTTTGTCCTGGGACCACACAAGGATCTGGTGCGCCAGCTTGTACAAGGGTCGCGATCGCAGACCTCCTTGGTGGTTTATGTACGAGACCACCGACGTGCTGTCGGTGCGCACCAACACGTGGTGACCTCTCAGGTCTGGGAGAAAGTGTTTTAGTGCTCGAAGCACGGCCAGCATCTCCAGCCAATTGATGTGCCATGTCAGATGGCGGCCACTCCACAGACCGCGGGCAGGGTGGCCACTCATGACCGCTCCCCAACCGGTGAGGGACGCGTCCGTCGCTAGCGTTACGCGGCGACAAGGAGCTCCCAGCACCGGGCCCTGAAATAAGAACCAAGGTTTTCTCCACATGTCTAAGGCACGAACGCATCGTCTCGTGACCTTGATAGTGCGGAGCGGGTTTCCCCTCGGGGAGAACCCCTTGGTCCTGAGCCACCACTGTAGGGGTCTCATGTACAGCAGGCCGAACGGAATCACGTTGGACGCAGCTGCCATCAGCCCCAGCAGCCTCTGCAACTGCTTGACAGTGAGTGACTGGCCTTCTTTGACTCTCATGACTGTCAGAGACCACTCGATCCGAGCAGGGACATACGTGCCTGCATCGTGGTCGTAATCCCACACCACGCCCAGATAAGTGGTCCTCTGTAATGGAGAAAAGCATTAATTTTCTTGGCGCGTTCAGTCTCAACCCCACCCTTCATGTGTGGGCGAGATCCACATCCCCGACGTTTAACCGCTTTCATCTGCTCCGATTGAGCTAGGATCAACCAATCGTCGATATAATTTAGTATGCGGATGCCCTGAAGCCGCAACGGGGCCAGTGCCACATCCACACACTTTGTGAAAGTACGGGGTGAGAGTGCTAGGCCAAAAGGAAGAACCCGATATTGGTAAGCTTTGCCCCAAAAGCGGTAACCTCAGGAACTTCCTGTGAGACGGAAGGATGGAGACGTGGAAATACGCGTCCTTCAGATCTATCGTGACAAACCAGTCCTCGGACCTGATTTGAGACACGACTTGCTTGGTGGTAAGCATCTTGAACTTCAGTCGTCTGACTGAGCGGTTCAGTTGACGCAGATCTAGAATGGGTCAAGTAGCTCCTCCATCCTTCTTTTTTGGAACAATGAAGTACCGGCTGTAAAACCTGGATTGACTCGTGAGGAGGGACCACCTCGCATGGTCTCTTCCTCACCAGAGTGTCGACTCTGTTCCAGTACCAGAGCCTGCCTGGGCCGACTCAAAGTCGAACGATTTCCCGTTGGAACAGCGGCGGTGGCACGCCAAACTGAATGCGATAGCGATTTCTATTGTGTGCAGGAATCCAAGGAGACACGTTTGGCAGTCGCTTCCACGCTGCCAAGACTCCGCATTAAGGAATCAGTCTCTCGAGACTGACCTCTGGTGGGAGCCAGAGGCAGCCAGACGCAGCCCTGAAGCGCGCGCTGGCAGGGGACAACCGATCTGACTGCTGCAGAGACCTCCAAAGAGGTGGCGTAGCGTCTCAGCCCCGCTACGCCCGGCGGAAGGATCTGAGAGGGATGCCGCTGGACCGGCTGCGCCTGAACAACGGCAGGGTTGGCAGACGGATCCCTGGAGGGCACTGGAGGCAGACGGGCACTGCGGAATGCGGTGAACGCCGCTCCACCCCAGTAGGGGTCGCCCTCCGTGGTCCTGGGCCTCGACCGTCAGGACCTTTTTGCCGAGGACTTCCTCGCCTGAATGACGGCCCGCAGGTCCGTCTTAGTCTTGGAAGCCCCCGGCGCAGAGTGCCGCTGATCTTTACTTCTCTGCGGGGGCGCACGAGAAACGACACTCTGCTTTTGGGTGTCCCGGTATGAGGAGCTGGTATGCGGAGGAGGCTGCCCCCGCCCGGCAGCCTCCAGAGTTCGAGAGCGGCGAGGGAGGAACCGCTGGAACGCCGCCGCTTGCTTACGAGCCTCCTGGTACCTGTCGACGACCGCATCGATGAAGGCCGCCGAACAGGCCAGAAGGCTGAAGCGGGGCGTCCATGAGGCAGACCCGATCTGTATCTTTCATGTCCGAAAGGGTCAGCCACAGATGCCGCTCCGTCGCCACCATAGCTGCCATGGAGCGCCCAATGGCACGGGCAGTCTCCTTGGTGGCGCGGAGGGCAAGATCAGCGGTCCTCCTAAGCTCAGAGATGTCATCTGACTTAATCTCCTCGCCCTCATCCAACTCCTTCAGCAGTTCGGCTTGGTACGCCTGTAACACTGACATAGTGTGCAGACACGCACCAGCCTGTCCTGTGTCGTGCCCTGCCCTACTAGTGCGGATGTAGTGCGCAACGGCTTATGGGCAAAGCCGGAGCCTTTCTAGAGACGATGCTGCTGCGGGTGACAGATAGCATGCCATGCCTGTTCAACCCGAGGCATCGCTTCTAGACCACACATTCAACCCCCCACATTACCGTAGTAATCAGGAAGCGGGGATGAAGAGGCTCGGGCCGAGAATGGCGAACCACGATCTCGACACCTCGGTGTGGAGATCGGGAAAAACGGAGGCTCCGGTGTGGAGGTGGTGGCTTTGTTCTCAAAAAGCGCTCATCTAGCCTGCTTTTCTTAGGCTCAGATGTTTTCTCGGCGGGCCAGTCGATCTCAAGCTTGGCAACCGCACGAGTAACCACCTCCAAAAGCTCCTCATACCTGGGCGATTGAGGAGGCGAATCCTCTTCGACGCTCATCACATCAACCTCCTCGGAGGAAGACAGATGAAGCGTCGAACCCTCACCTCGGGGGGAAGAAACCGTCAAACGGGCTTCCGAACCCAAGGAGAGGGCACCAGATCTGGCAGGTGAGGAGGAAGATAGGGACTCGCCCGTCTCCATTCCCTCTGCCAGATCACAGAGCCCCACGTGTGCAGCAACCGCTCTGCTCAGCAGCAGCGGGGCCAGCACCGCGGGGAACACTCGTGCAAAGGCTCCTCTCCTCAAAGAGACCGGGTACGCCTGGGCGTGCGTAGCGGCAGCCGGCCACAAATGTGGGGCAGTCGGCTCCTCGAGAGCCGACCCGCATGCCTCGCACCCAGGCAGACCACGCACAAACCGTGTGTATCCCCGCTCGTGATGTAGCGAGAGCAGGGAGGAACACACGGCTTGTAACGTGATCCGTGATCGCCCTTATGCTTTACTTTTTGTGAAGCCTTTGACATAATGCTTGCTTTTTTTTTCTGGGACAAACAACACCAATAAGACTCAATACAAACGGAAATCGTACTGACAGACACACAGAGCGCTAAGGAATGACAGAAAGCTGACGCGCCCGCCGCACGTGCTTTTAAGCTTCCTGGTCGTGATCGCCACCTCGCCCGTGACGCCTCGCCCTTCCATTGGACTGATTGTACATGTGATTCAGAGCGCGGTCACGCTGAAGGCGTTCCCATAGCGTTTTCGGACGGAGCTCGAGTTCCTGAAGGGGAACTTCATTTTCTTCATGCATTCTTCATTTTTTTTGCAGCACTCATTATTCTGTTTAATTTTTCAATTAGAATCAACAAATTAAAGACAGTACAACCAATGTAATTATGATGTAAACACTTCAAAATATAATTGTTTTGCATTAAAGTAATGAGAACTAGGGTGAAGTGACATGAAAACACAGTGCAAACAAAAAACTTCATATGCATTCTTCATATTTCC
This sequence comes from Tor tambroides, assembly GCA_021397915.2. Taxonomy (NCBI): domain Eukaryota; kingdom Metazoa; phylum Chordata; class Actinopteri; order Cypriniformes; family Cyprinidae; genus Tor; species Tor tambroides. Next base: position 22,336 of record JAFVLL020007034.1, on the reverse strand, counting down.
CTTTCAGGATCTTATTATTCTCTTTAGATTAATGTAAATAATAGATTTTATTTCAGTTACTAAATTAAAGGCAGTACAGATACATTGTGTAAATCGGTAAATAACATAAAATCTATCTGATTTTGTATTAAAATAATGATAAGGGGGTGAACTGACATGATAATAATGCCACAGTGCAAACAAAAATGTCAATTTTCTTCATGCATTCTTCATTTTTCTTCTACTGTTAATCATATTTGTGATGTATGCATTGATGTATGGTTTATTAGGATCGGACAATATTTGAAAATCTGGAATCTGAGGGTGCAAAAAAAAAATCTAAATATTGAGAAAATCATCTTTAAAGTTGTTCAAATGAAGTTCTTAGCAATGCATATTACTAATCAAAAATTAAGTTTTGATATATTTACGGTAGGAAATTTACTAAATATCTTCATGGAACATGATCTTAATATCCTAATGATTTTTGGCATAAAAGAAAAATCAATAATTTTGACCCTACCTTTGCTACTTAAGACTGCTTTTGGTGACATGTTTTTCAATTAAAATCAACACACTGCAAAATCTGCATCAAAGTAAAGGTTCTTAAATAACACCAGAGTGCAAAAAAACAGCATTTTCTTCATGCAAAATATAATTTCTTCCTCTCTCTCTCTGTTGTGATCTGACCTGCATGTGTTCTCAATAGTGCTTGTATAAACAGCAACATAAAAACGCTGTGATTTTTCCACGTTTGCATGATTTTTTTCAGGCTGGTCAGCTGCTGTTGGTGATGATGACCGACGTGCCGTTGTAATGGGACAGTCTTTCTAATGCTGGACTGCTCAAACCGGACATCGAGGCTGGACTCCTGTCCCTTTCACTCAGCTCCAGTGCCTCACAGACGGAGGTATATCATTTCATGCATGCCTTCCATTTTTAAACTTGACTCTGCATGGCATGCTGTCCCACCAGAGAATCACCAGAGGAGCCTGGAGAAACATCTACACGCTCCTCGTCCCAATGAGCTGCCAATGAGACATATACATTACATTTAGTCATTTAGCTGACGCTTTATCAAAGCGGCTTACAAAAGAGGACAATAGAAGCAATCAAAACCAATAAAAGAGCAATAATATGCAAGCCCTATGACAAGTCTCAGATAGCCTAACGCAGTACACATAGCAAGGATGTTTTTACTTTTTTTAAGAAAACACATGAAAGAGAACACATATCGTGTTTGACGCAAACCTGTTTCTGAGCTCTACAGGTGCTCCTTGACCTCAGGGCTTGGTTTTTGCTTCTGATATGCATTTTCAGCTGTTAGACCTTTATTGCTGATGTGTGCCGTTCAAAATCATACCCATTCAATTGAATTTGCCACAGGTTAACTTCACTTGAAGTGCAGTAACATCTACAAGCAACATGAATGCTCCTGAGCTAAATTTCAACTGTCCCAGATAAGGGTTTGAATACTTGTGCAATGGAATCATTTATGTTTTTTATTTTCAATAAATTTGCAAAGATGTTAAAAACCTGTTTTTTGCTTTGCCATTATGGTGTATGGAGTGTAGAATGATGTGGGAAAAAAAGTAATTTAAAGCAATTTAACAGAAGGCAGCAACATAACAAAACGTGGAAAAAAATGAAGTGGTATGAATACTTTCGCAAGGCACTGTATATACCACTTCTGAAGCAAATGTCTGCTTTTTTTGTATTTGAAAAGAATGAAAACTCAAACAAACATAATAAATATATAAGAGATTCATTATGTTATACAACAAAGAAATATATGTATGCTCACTCAAAAATGATTTAGGCCTAAATTTAAGATTTATGTATTTGAATTGCATATAAAACTTCTAGCCATTTGGATTACACAATTTTAACAAACGATCAAGTTTAACGTGATGCATATTTGTCAGTAACACTTAAATGAAACAAAAATTATTTCTGCACTAAAATCAATTTATTATTAACTATTTGATTTTATTTAAACATTCATATTTTCAAAATGCATTTAATGCAATTAAAATAGCTTAGAATCAGCATAAATCTGTTCATTGTGAAAACAATTACATTTATTTAATTAAAAAGTATTGAACATGGTTCAAATATGGCCAGCTGTAATTTTAATTAGTTAAATATACTGATATATAAATCTGGTTATTGTGCATTTAAAACACATTTTATTAGTTTATTAGAACTATCACAGAAATCCTGTTTAATTTATGTATGACTAACAAATATGCATCACATTAAGTTCATTAATGTAAGGTAAAACTGTGTCATCTTATATGCAATTTAAATAGGCCTACACATATCTTAAATTTGGGTCTAAATATTTTTTTTAGTGCTGGAACCTGTAGAACCACTCAGATGCGACTAATAATTTGCAAAGCAAGACACTAATTATGCAACTCATACAAAGGACTGAGTTTCATTAGACTAAAATGCAATGTGATATTAATGTAAAGCAATTATTAAGGAAATGTCATACACCAACTTCAGTTTCAACTAGCAAACACTGTGGAGGACAATTGTGACCCTGGACCACAAAACCAGTCTTAAGTGTCAATTTTTTGAAATTGAGATTTATAGATCATCTGAAAGCTGAATAAATAAGCTTTCCATTGATGTATGGTTTGTTAGGATAGGATATTTGGCTGAGATACAACTATTTGAAAATCTTGAATCTGAGGGTGCAAAAAAATCTAAATATTGAAAAAAATCGCCTTTAAAGTTGTCCAAATGAAGTTCTTAGCAATGCATATTACTAATCAAAAATGACGTTTTGATACATTTACGGTAGGAAACTTACAACATATCTTCATGGAACATGATCTTTACTTAATGCCTTAATGATTTTTGGCATAAAAGTAAAATCAATAATTTTGACCCATACAATGTATTTTTGGCTATTGCTACAAATATACCCCAGCGACTTAAGACTGGTTTTGTGGTCCAGGGTCACAATTCATAATAAGGACATAAAGTTCACCTCAAGCATTTGACCACCATGGGCACATCCACAGTGTAGGAGATCGCATATGGTTTTCCATTGTCAAGAGTCTCTAGTTCCTATTTAAAATAAATAAAAATAATATTAACATGCTGTGGTATTATTGTAGATCAAGTACAAATCAGTGTTAGTATATATACTTGATATGTTTCAAAATGACAGGACCCGTGAATTAACAGTGTGGAAATTACAGCAAGGAACCAAAAATATCTAAAAAGCCCATGGACCCCACAAATTATATTTTCTAAAATTACACAATACTTCGTACTAAGTACAAACTTAAGTTTTACTACTTCAGTATTAAGTTACAGTACAAAGTATTTAGACTCTTATTAGACTCTTAGTATTCATCACCTTGAAATTGAATATGTAATCTTGTTGGCTTTCTCATTTATAATATTTTCTTGTATTCTATTATGGCTATCCTTGTTTTTTATTTAAATATGTTTTTGGAATTTTGTACTATTTCTTAATAAAGGTTTTAAGCAAACAGTGAGTGAAAAAGTAAAAAATGTACTGAAATGCTCAGATGTAAATTGTATAATTCATTTAATTGAGGTCTTTTCTGATTCTGTTGTTAGTCTTTCATTTTGCTGAATCATACTGACAGCATTCTTTTATACCTTTGATAAATCAGCTCAATGTCAAAGAGGACAAAGGTTGTATGAATGACTCACAGCTAAATAAGCAGCATCTCTCTCTATGCAGTCTGCTAATCGGCTCAAGAGCAGCCCACGGTGGGACGCATCCATGCGCCGCCAGGGAGACCCAAGCTTGAAGGCATCTCTGGCAGCCTTGACTGCTTTTTCCACATCCGCCTGTATGCAAAAAAAACAACAAAAAAAACATGAGAGAAACATAGGCTGAAAATATCATGCAAGACTCCATATGGATGGCCATGGCTGATGTAAGAGTGATTCAGGCTAGCTAATGCAACTTTGCCCTATCAGGCCATATTTTTTCATTGGCAGCATTACGTGATATAAACTGCACAAAATACGGATACCCTAATGAGTTCATTTCAGTGCCAGAGTCTTTATTAAGTCTTGCTTATTACATTATATTTGAGAGGTAACGTTAGTTCAATTAAGGCTGGCTATTTGACATGTGTTAAATAAATATGCACGGCTATTTTTAATCCCAGCGCCTGGTTTATATCTGCTATGTTGGCGTAGGAAAGCCAAGCAGATGCATGTTTATCAGTGAGAGCAGGGAGGGGGTTTGTTAAACAAACACAGGTGAGGAGTCAAATAAATCAAAGTTATTTTGAAAGATATTTTGAAAATGTTGGTAACCAAATGGTTGACATTAACCATTGGCTTCCACAGTATACTATAAAAGTCAATAGCTATTGTCAAACGTCATTTCATTTCATTTTTGGGTGAAATACAGTATCCCTTGATTCCTGTCTGTTCTCATATACAGAGAAATAAAAAGGAATATACATATACATATATATGCACAAAATGTATGCACTATTATATTCCTGAAATGAAAGCATTAAGCCTGCTTTTACTCTATCCTATTCTTCTATATCCAGATTTGCAGTATAGCTGAAAGGTCATTAAAAGATGCAATCTAGGTGCAAAGATGCAAACTCTATAGACCACCTGGCATGTGTTAACACATTAACACAATAAATAATCAGCCCTTGTTATTATTTAATGACAAGGAGTCATATTTGATTTGTCGGTGGAGTGAAACGTAAATTTAGGTCTATTCCTCATACAAAGCTATCATGTTACTTCAAAAGGCTTGGCCTTTTTCAATTTATTGTATAGAGAAAAAAATTTTAATGCTCAGCTGGTTTAACCAGATAGTCAGCCGGTCTCTCAACCGGACCAGCTGAAAAGAGCCCAAAACCCCAAGAGTTTACCAGCTAAGACCAACAAACTAGCTGCTTTAAGACATTTTTATTTGGCACAGATGTACTTGAATTTGAATTCAAAATTCAAACACCTACCTTATCACCCTCTGCAACATGGCAGATAACCTCACCAGTAGAAGGATTGATGGTTGGAAAGGTTTTCTTGTTTACTGCATCGTGCCATTCATTGTTGATGAAAATCTCCAGAGAAAAAAAGAGACACATTGACATGCTCTGGCATTTGAAAATGTTGAAGTCAAAGTCAACTTTTACTGGTATTTTTTCACATTGCAGATCAATGGACAAAAACATAAGAGAGCAAGCATTTACATGCTACTGGCAATAAATTATGACAGCTAAAACTAGGGCTGCATGATATGCAGGAAAAATACGATATGAATATGGATAATGTGATACTATATCATGAAATAATCTTATGATAAATGTGTCAAAACATAGTTACAAGTTTATTCCAGAAAAAAATAAATAGAAATAGTATGTTCGGAGTAGTATGGGATAAGTCTAAAGAGTCAAGATTCAATTTTTTTTCTACTTCATTAGAACAGAAGACAAACAAGGCATTCATTGAACCATCAAAATACTGACTAATCCCTGTAATTCAGTTTTGTATTAATCAGAATAACAAAAATATGAATGTGTCATAAAAGACATGTGAAATCAAACAATAATTTATAATTGTTAATTTCAAACAGGAAACAATACAATAAATACAACAAAAAAAATTTTTTGCATATTTTTTGCATAGCCTACTTGCATATCATTGCTCTTTTGTTGATTTTGATTGCTTCCGTTGTCCTCATTTGTAAGTCGCTTTGGATAAAAGCGTCTGCTAAATGATTAAATGTAAATGTAATGTAAATTATAATTGAGCTCATCTCCTGTCATTCATTTATTTGAAAATAAACCTGAATTTACGTCTGGCAGAAAACACCTTAAAGAGCTAAGTGTTGTTAGGTGAGAGCGCTTATCTAGGTTGGTCTAGATACTATATACTGCACAGGTGTTGAAGTAGCACCTACACTCAAGATAACAGATTACAACACCAAATTGTTTATATTTATCCAGAAGCACAAACCACATTATATGATAAGAGATAATCTGTTCGTCAAAGATCTGAGGAGAACTGAATGTTTGAGACTTAAGACGGGTCATTCCCGTGCCAAATTAACCAAATTTCAAAAAATTATAATTAAAATTACACCATAATGTAAAACATCATTTCTATTCTACTTAACCTGTATAATTACAGTTTAAAGCGGTTTTCTTAAATAATATTAGAAGGGTCATTCCGTGTCACCTCAACCAGAGGTCCGCGGCTCAAATTTTTAAGTTTGCTAATAATTTTTTTGAAGAAAGGCCGACATGTATAGTTATGAAAGCCAAAATATTAAATGTCATGGATGAATATTTACGGAGTAATCCACTATTTTGTAGAGGGGGCCAAAATAGCAATTTTCACCTGAGATTGAGAGCCAAATTACAGGGAGTTAAAAATGACTTTAGAAAGATGGCAGCATCATAATGCTTTTTTTTTTTAGGTTTATTTGTTCTTCTCTCAATTATCATCGTGTTGCATTGCATTAAATGTTTTGAAACTACACAGCTTTGATCATCAAACCAAATCATATTAAGATAACTTTGAGTTACAGGCACACAAATTTTGGAAAAAAAGAATATTTATGACACTCAAACAGTTATGTCTTATAGTTGTTTTGACAGAGGGAAACAAGATGCATTCCTAGTTTCAACAGTACTTATTCTTCAGACATTCTGCTTTAAATGCAATAAGTATCAGCTGTATACAAAGTGACCAACATTTGGTTTTCAAACACTAAAAATACGTAATATTCAAAAATCTGAAAATGGAGCCACTTTGATATCCCCATATCTCTGTGACTGAACGATGTAGGACCTTGAAAATGAAGACTCCAAAAGAAAAGTTTTTTTAAGAACTAGAATCTAAAATCATATTGCAATATCTTTAATCCTTCTTGAGTTACAGGCATGCAAACTTTGGAAAAAGAATATTTATGGCACTCAGGTATGTTCAATGCAGTTTTTTTGACTGAAGGAAACGAGATACAGCTCTAGTTTCAACATTATTTGTTCTTCAGACATTCCTCTTTAAAAGAAAAGAAGTATCATATTTTTGCAAATTGACCCACATTTAGTTTTTGACCACTGAAAATGTGTACATTTTAACAACTTACTGCTGGAGCCATATTAAAATTCCAGTATCTCTGGAACCAAACCATACAGGGCCTTAAAAATGATGCCAATTTGGAAAGTTTGTTAAGACCCAAAATCTAAAAGGGCTTTTTACTTACTTAATACTTCTTGAGTTACAGACATCCAAACTTTGGAAAAAAAAAAAAAAAAAAACCTTGAAAAGTGCTGTTTCCCCATATTTAAATGGTCACCATTGGCACATAATGCAACAAGTTAAGTAACATAATAGAAATGATGTTTTACATTATGGTGTAATTTTAATTTATTATAATTTCTTAGTCAGTAATGATCATATTAAATGCTATTTCTAGAGAAACTGTGAGAAAGATATGGCTTTAGAGTCAGTTGAAAAATGTACTTCCTGTCTTAGCTTTATGTTCCCTTTTGCAAACAAATCCCTTTTGATGAAAAAGATAAGATAAAGCAGGAATGGCATTTTCTCGATGGAGGCGGGATTTGAAAACATGCCAGATTCGTTAACCTGCTGCAAAATGTCTTTTACATTACATGCAATCGCCATAACTCTACGGCATGGCAATTTGAGGATCATACATATGTCATGCTACTTTAGCGTAATGATAAGTCTGCAAACATTTAATAAATATGTGAATTATAATATGAACAACAAACATGCATGTCATTTTCAACATGTTTGAATAAACATGTGAAGTCTCAGAATTTGGTCGTTACCTTGTTATAGTGAACGTCTGGTTGAACGTTCGGTGCAGGAATCGTTGAATGCTGACATGCTGAAACACGGAAAACTTGTGGAAAAGTTCTGGAGAAAACGGTGCGCAGCATTTTTACTCGCCTTGCTTGCCTGTTGATGAGCTCGGACTTCAGAGCTGAAATGCGCTCGCTTGTTGCCAGATATTTGCCAGCAAAGTAATACCACAAAACCAATCAACATCCGCGCGTTTACGTAAGACACTATAATTATTCGCAATCGATGTATATCCATTTACAGCAGAATTATATCAGTATTACCAGAATTAGTGGCGTTTACAACAAATAACTCGTAATGTCAAGCAACGAAAATATGTCTAAAATACGTGGACTTGGCAACAAACAAACCCTGAGAATGCGTGTGTAAAAGTCGTGATTAATCCAATATCATTTCCGCGAAACGTAACTAATAAAATAATGAAATCTAAACTTTTGAAGTACTGAAATTATATTAATTTATATTGTTATATACTGAAAAAATGTACATATGCTGGTTTTTATTTTGAAAGACGAATCATGTGACATCCTGAGGCCTCGAAAGTCATATGATTGTGGCTCAGGCAATATGGCGTCACATTTGTTTTGCGGCAGAGTAAACCTAAATATTTTGCGAGAAGCAGCACGAAAAGACCTGCGCGAATTTTTAGATAAATGTTCGGGAAGCAAGGTAAAGCTCTTTGCATTTATACTCTTGCAGATTAGTCTCTAACACTGTCCCTCTCCTTCTGTCACACCTGTCACTTTCTCAGATTTGCTCAAAACCTACTGACCATGTTAAAACAATGTAAACTGTACTGTATGTTGTGGTTGCAAATTATTATTACTGCAAATATTGTTCAGTGATGCTGTCAGTCGACATGGAACGTTTAGAGCTTTATTATCCTTTAATTTACGTGTTTTCGCATTTTTTTTTTTTTTTTTTTCAATTTAAGGCCATAGTTTGGGACGAGTATCTTACTGGACCTTTCGGCTTAATTGCTCAGTATTCCCTTTTGAAGGTGAGAGAAATTGTACCAAAAAATACACATATAGTGTGCAAAATATAATTTCATATGTCAAAGACACTGGAGACTACTTTAATGATTATTTTATGCTTTTTCAAGAAATTGTTTGTCTTAATTTCATTTTTCAAAAGGAACATGAAGTCGAGAAAATGTTCACCCTCAAAGGTGGTCGTATACCATCCGCTGCCGTCAAGAATATTGTCTTTTTTGTTCGACCAAGGTTGGAATTGATGGACATCATCGCAGAAAATGTTGCAAGGTAAGTCAACAAAACAGCGCATTAAATTTGATAAATCTAATTTCTTTTGGCAGGACTATCCAGCACTAAACTGAACAGTCAAACAAATGGCCTGAGCGTGTAAGCTTTTAATAAAATCTGAACAAATACAATAGGGTTCTGTATACCGTTAGCTGTTTATGGAACATTCTGATTTTTAATTTTGAGGCGATTTTTGCTTTCACAATAACAGATATTTTGATTAAAGGAAATAATAAGGTAGTTTTAATAATGTGCGTTGATTGCTGGCAGTAGTCGGTGACAGTAATGTTGTGTTGCTGATGATACTACATTTTAATATTTGCATTGCAGTGAGGATAAATTACAACCACGAGAATTCCACATCCTGTTTGTGCCTCGCCGGAGTCTCCTGTGTGAGCAGCGGCTGAAAGAGAAAGGGGTTCTGAACTCTTTCACAAACATCGATGAATACATTCTGGACCTTATACCTTATGATGGAGATCTTCTTTCCATGGAGTCTGAGAGTTCCTTTAGAGTAAGATAGTGTTTGAATGTCAAGTTTATTATGCATTTTTATTCATCTTCTGAAGGATTTCTGATTCGGCATTAGTCAGACCATGAGTAGAAATATCCATGGATGCAAAATAACATTATTATTATTATTATTATTATTATTAAGGTTTTACGGAACATAGAGGATAGTTCTAATTGCATACAAATGCTGTGCATATTTAGAGTAAAGCCGGACACATGAAATAATAGTCCACAAAAATTTTTTCTTATGGAACAGATTATTTATTCAAAGGCCTGAGCACAGTTATGCAATTTAGTGCAGATGCTGATATTTATATTGGTAAAAAGTAAGATGAAATGCTGATAGCTTGTAATTTAAATCAGCGACGACGTTATAACAGTATAACAGACTACTTGCATAAAATCACGTTATCACTATCAGTTGTCACTGTATATCTCCTAATAATGTGTCTTATAAAGATCATATTTAAATTATATCTTAATATTCAAAGCTGTGTAGCTTCAAAACAGTTAATGCAATGCAACACAATGATAACAGAGTAGAACAAATAAACCTTCCACAAAAGCCTTATATTTGACACTCACATTTTAACATGATTTTTCAAGAAAAATGATGTATGGATAATCAAGTAAGTTGCTTCATTAAGTGTACATCTTGAAATACAATGAACATAAAAGTTGTTTGTTATGTTTACTTTATAAAAATCAATAAAGATTTCACAGCAAAAAGATGTGAACATGAATGGGGTGTTTTTACAATTGTACCATTTAAGACCTTTTACTTGCTAATTTTTTTTTTAATTATCAGTCAGATGACAGAGGGCATGTAGTAGATTGTATACAACAGGTTTTCCAGTAAAATTTTGATCATGTTGATAGCTGAGAGGTCTTAGAAATGTGCATTTCAAATATGATTATATTTTTATTGAAGTTAAGCTGCAAAAGTGTCTCGTTCAAAAATCTGTGATTTCATAACATCAAATATTTGCCAAACTTTGTGCTGACATATGTATGAACCGATTGTGATGTTCACATAACTGTTTTCTATTATGAAGGAATGTTATTTAGAGAATGACCAGACAAGCCTGTATCACGCTGCCAAGGGCCTCATGACTATGCAAGCACTTTATGGAACAATACCGCAAATCTTTGGCAAAGGCGAGTGTGCAAGGGTGAGTAGAAAAGCATTTGTGTCAACATTGCCTTCTCTTTTCAAACATTTGATGCCATCTAGCATCTAGTTGTTCCTCAGTGGTACTTATTTGTTGTAGTTTTACATTGCACTGCAATTTATTTCTTTTTATTTCTCTCTTTTTTTTTAAATTTGTTGCATGGTGGTATTGGGCTGTGTCTTTCTCAGCATGTGGCCAACATGATGTTGCGGATGAAGAGAGAGTTTGCAGGGAGTCATACTCAAATCCTGCCTGTTTTTGATACCCTCCTCCTGTTGGATCGCAACGTGGATTTGCTAACGCCGTTAGCCACCCAGCTTACCTATGAGGGTCTTATCGATGAGATCTTTGGCATCACCAATGGTAAATGAGTTTTAAATTTGTGCAGACATAAAAGAAATACTTAAAATATAGAACTTTAAAACTATAAAGATTGTATAAGATTTATTTTTTCCAATAGAAGTGCATAATTTTAACACTATAAAGATTGTATAAGCTCTCGTTTTCCCCAGTAGTCTGTCCTGTCATACCTTTTTTGCTTCGGCAGGTTATGTGAAGCTTCCGCCTGAGAAGTTTGCACAGAAGAAACAGGGAGAAGGTGGGAAAGATCTCCCCACTGAGCCAAAAAAACTGCAGCTCAACTCAGCCGAGGAGCTTTATGCTGAAATACGGGACAAGAACTTCAATGCCGTGGGAGCGGCTCTCAGCAAGAAAGCCAAGATTATATCAGCTGCGTTTGAGGTTTGTGCTGCTTTTGTAAGCCTGCTGGCTGAGACAAACCACGAACTATTGATTTTAAATAAATTTAGCAAGAAAATTAGCCTCCCACTTCCCTTGTCCACGATTTTAGTGAACCGCTTGCATTTATTTGATCAAGAACACAGTAAAACAGTTATACTGTGAAATATTACAATTCAAAAGAACTGTTTTATTTTTATTCCTTTGATCAAAGCTGAATTTTCAGTGTCGTTAAAGCATCTTCAGTGTCACTTGATCCTTCAGAAATTGTTCTAATATGCTGATTTGCTAGTGTGTACCATTAATGATCTGGTGTTCTTGTCTCTGTGCTAGGAGCGACACAATGCAAAAACTGTTGGAGAGATTAAACAGTTTGTTTCCCAGTTGCCTCACATGCAGGCGGCTCGGGGTTCTCTGGCTAATCACACTTCCATTGCTGAACTCATTAAGGACATAACAAGTAAGTCTGAGACCAATCATTTGTACGTTCAGAAATTAAAGAAATATTTCTGTTTATTTTCTGCTTAAGGTCTGTGGAACGCTGTCAATTACAACAGACAACAACTGTAGCTCATCCTTCAGTTTGTACACAAAAAAGAAGGAAATTGTTTCATTTTAAACTAGTTTATAGTTTATAGTTATAGTTTACAGAAAAGAGAATTGACTAGTAATATAGAGTGACCAACTAATAACATACTAAGAATAGCTTTCATATTTTTTATAACTTATAATTATAATTTCTATTTTAATTTGAACAACAGATATTTATAAACATGGCCTGGTTAGAAATGCTGTTGGTATGGCCTTGTTGTTTTTCTTACTCTTAGAGGATTAACCAGGATTAAGTTATTCAGTTAAGTGCAATTGCTAATTCTACTAATGATGTTTATTTTTAGAATTTCTGCAACAAGTAGTAATCCTTCTTTTGCTGATATCAAGAATTAGCATTTAGTAAAACATAATTTTGCATTCATATCCTGTGATATCCTGTTTTTGGAATCCAGCAAAATGTGATGTGGTTGCTAGACTTCCATTGTACTGTAAAGGTGTTTCCCAGTAATTTTAACAAACTGAAGGAGTTCTATGGTAAATTATATGATGATATTATGAGACCTGACATGAGTTCACATTTTGTTTTTTTACTTGCCAGGTTTTTTTTTTTTTTTTTTCATAAACTGCCTTGCTTTCCTGTGTTTCAGCCTCAGAAGACTTCTTTGACAGTCTGACTGTTGAACAAGAGTTTATGACTGGAGTAGACACAGACAAGGTGCCTTGTTTTGTTTATAATTCCAATGTGAATGCAGTATAATTTAAGAAATTATTTTAGTTTTTTATGATTTATACAACTTTAAAAGAAAAGCCCGGTTCTTTTGTTGTGTTAAAGGAATAGTTCACCCAAAAATGACAATTTGCTGAAAATGTGCTCACTCTCAGTCCATGCAAGATGTAGATAAGTTTGTTTCTTCTTTAGAACAGATTAGGAGATATTTAGCATTACATCACTTGCTCACCAATGGAGCTATTGAACGAAATGTCCTGCAAGAGGGTGTACTTACTTTTTCCAAAGTATTACATGTGTAAATACAATGGACCACAATTACTGTTCAAACAGAAAAGAATGAAGATTAATAAGATTAAGTCTACTTACATCCTCTAATATTTTAGAAATCATTTTAGAAATATGAGAAAATAAATTTTTTACATGGTACATTTAAATTCTCTTGGGTTAGATAATATTTTAGGTTTGATTCATTTTTTTTGTTCAGCGTGATTTTATTGTGATTTTACTCTCAGGTCAGCACATATATAGAAGACTGCATAGCACAAAAAGACCCTCTGATAAAAATCCTGCGACTGGTGTGTATGCAGTCTGTCTGTAACAACGGCCTCAAACAGAAAGTCCTGGACTACTATAAGAAGGAGATCCTTCAGGTTAGATAGAGTTGGAAATTTCTTTGTGGTTTGTTTTAATTCCTTTTAAACGGATTTTGTGAATCCATAACAGTGAATTTGAATCACATGTGCCTTGATGATAATCACATTGCAACATTGATATCACTGAATTTCTATCAGAGTTGTGCAACAGTCAGTCAGTGTTTGTGGTGATGATAGCAGTGAGTTATAAATGCCGTAAACATTTACCATGTTTGTGTTTTGTTGGATTAGACATACGGTTACAAGCACATTCTGACGCTCAAGAACTTGGAAAAGGTTGGGTTACTCAAACCTCAAAGCACCATGAGAAACAACTACCCCACAATCAGGAAAACACTCAAACTGTGGATGGAGGATGCCAATGAACAGGTCTGAACTGTCCTTTATTTTTAGTAAGGTTCTCTGTTTTTATATAACTGAAAATGGCCGGCACTGGTCAAATGTTCTCCACCCAAATTCAAACCAGTGCTTTGAACTAATGGATGCTTTTCACATTTCCTTGGATCTCAGAAGTTGTCATAGTTGGGTAAACTTTTAAGAGTGGAAACATTATTTTTGTGTTCCTATTTGCTCCAATAGCAAAAGAGAAAACCCACCATAGTGTTTCTATGATTTTCCAAAAGAAAGAGAAACAAAGAAAAAATAGAGATATTGATTACGTTGTCAAATATGGTATCACACTGTCAGCCGTTGTGTTAGAAAAACTTACATTAATAATAAAACTAGATCAACAAAATAATAAACAAAACTAGATTTATGGTGTTAATAACTGGAAATGCATCATCGAAGTCAGTGAAAAGGGTCCATGTTGCTAAAGAATGTCAGGCTGTTCAGAATAAACAGACAAACAGAAATTGTCATTTTAAAAAAATAAATAAAATTAACATCATAGTAGCTCCTAAAAGCATTCAGATAACCATATTTTATTTATTAAGGTCATTACATTAGATTACAAAATATCAAAACAAATAGCATATTTAGTGGATGCACACTTTAAAAGCTAAATATTTCACAAGCACAAGTATGCTGGGTTTTAAACCTTACTAATATGCAAATACACTGTTTAAAATTAATACAGAAAATATTGTGAAACACTGTGGTTGGCAAGTGTTAGATTAATAATTTAGTCATCTACATTTATGGTTATTTTGCAAGGGCACCTGTGAGTAAAAAGTAATGTATTTAAAATGCTAAGTGTAGTTCAAATCTCTTAAAATATTTACTGACATATCACTCTAGATTTACTGATGTAAAAGTTTATTTAAACATTATTTGAAGTACTAGTGCACAATACACATTTCTTAATATTAAGCCTAAAATGTGTTTAACTGTCACTGTTGATGAGGATTGTATGATCTTTAATTAATACCGGTCTTTAAATGCAAGATATGTAAAGTGTGCTTGCAATAGTTCCACTTTAGCACTATCAAATATACTTCAGTATATCTTTAGTTGGACTTCAGCACTACTTGCACACAATTAAAGTGCATTAAGTACAAACTTAGTTGTTCCAATTTAGCAGACTTTAAGTATACCAGTTTAGTGTACTAAAAGTACAGTTGCAAAGTATTTTTATTAAGTACATAAATACGTAAATGTATTTGTAGGATACTTAGCATGAAATAAATGGATTTCAAATATATTTTACTATTTATTTTTTGCTAGGGTGAACTTGACATCATACATTCATTAAATGACCTTATGAGCAGTTAGTTAAAAGTGATTGTAAAAATGCCTTAGAAAATTCCAGTTAGTTTTGAGAAATGATTTACAGCAGCATTTGTGTGGGATGTATATTTGCATAGGTATAAGTACACAGTTTACACACATTTGCCTGATGTGATGACACAAAAGAATTCCTAGTTTACTGTGCCACATCTAAGGACTACGTTATTCATGGTTTTGCGAATGACTAATGTGTGTCAACTGTCCTTTAGAACCCCAATGACATCTCGTATGTGTACAGTGGCTATGCGCCACTCAGTGTTCGTCTGACACAAGTGCTCGCGCGTCCTGGTTGGAGGAGCATAGAGGAGGTGCTGAAGATGTTGCCTGGTCCACACTTTGAAGAAAGACAGCTGGTTCCCACAGGCCTTCACAAGAAACGTAAGTGATGACCGTTGACATGATTTACTTCGTAAAATGATGGTCATAGTCTTAACCATTTTATAGTAATAAACGCACTAGCTTGTAAAATTTGCTCCTACAAGCAAAAAGCAAGGAAAGAGCAGACTGAAGTGCTTCATCTTAGTATGCATGAACAGAACACTTCGATTTGTGATGCACTAAATACATTTTTATACATCTGTTTATCTTACGGTTTACTTTTTTTATTTAAAAACAATCTAAACAATTATTTATAATTATTTACGGAAATCCTATAGAATTGTGTCTGGCCCAAAAAAAACCTTGTTGAGTTTCAAGATACATTACAATGGATCAGATACCTTATAACATTCTTTAAAGCAAATATATAAAAAACGATACAGCTCTCTGTATAAAGTTAGATATATTATGTACAACTTTTCATGTATTACACTTAAATAAAGGTAAATATGCTATATAGCAAATCTCAACAGCCTGTTTGCTTGTATTGTCACAAAATGTAAACTATATTATCACACAGCTCTGATTTGTGAAATCTGAACATAAGGTAAATCTGCTTTGAAACATGTAGTGTGTATAAATAAAAGCGCTGTATAAATAGGTTGTGATGCATATGGTTGTGACATTTCTCTATTTTGATAATTAATTGAGAGGCCATTCTCCTTCTCTTTAATTTGCAGGTCAGCCAGGAGAAAACAGAACCACCCTTGTCTTCTTCCTTGGCGGTGTGACGTATGCTGAAATCGCTGCTCTGCGGTTTTTGTCTCATATGGAAGATAGTGGGACTGAGTACATTATTGCAACCACCAAACTTATCAACGGCACCAGCTGGATAAAATCTCTCATGGACAATCCAGAGGAAAACTTACCTTAAAGCTGCCATGCCTTCTGTAGGGCCTCACAGATACTGTTATCTGTCTGTCATAAACCCAGACTTTAATGTGTTGTGTACATATAGAATGCAAGTTACATCAAACTGTTGTTGCTGTTTTGTCTGATCATTTTTAATGATTATGAGAGGGGTTGAAATTGCTGTTGCCTGTTGCGATACTAAGTTATTTATGAGAAAACGTGTAAACAGCCACCTTCATCTAATCTAAGCAGCATGGTTTGTGAGTCAATGGGTTATGCAGTGTATAAACATACTAATGTGATATATATATATAACCTGCTTCATCAGACAGCATTTATTTCCAGAAACCACCATAAATTATTTTGGCATGTATTGGTAACTTTTTTTTTTTTTTTTTTAAATAATGCATTCCAGGTCAAGATAAAAAAAGACTATGCTGGATTTAGCACATTTGTGTTATAATTTGTTTATTGAATTGACTAAATTGAATTAAATGTTGAACTCCTTTACAAGACTGAAAGACAGCAAGGCACATTATTCAGTGAGTTTTATAGACAAATGTAAAAGGTTATAAATAATCAAAAATTCATATCTGAATGCCTAATAAATACCAAATCAGTTCTTGAATTTGAAGCGAGGTATCAAACCTGTAAATTAAAATGAAAATTTAACAAAATACAATTAAGATTTGAAATTTAAAGATGGTACTCCAGGAATGTGATTGGAAACCACTGCCCATAAACAACTTACACCAAATGCATAAGTTAAGAATTAAAATACAGTATATTATAACAGTTAATTACTATAACATTTGAGGAAAAACACAGAAGGAGCTGTCAAAACTCTTGGTTTTGAATAAACCTAATAAGGACACAAATTAACATGACTGCAATTGTTGTATTCATTTTTTGTTGGAGTTTTATTAAATTATTACCTTTAGATTTTTTTCTAATGTTTTTATAATCTCATTTGCTATGAGAAAACTGTTGTGCGTAGATATTGTATTATATAAGTAATCTGTCACCTTGGGCTCTAAATAGTTACATTAGTATTCACACTGTCCAGTAAAGAAAACACATTATCATTATCAAGACTATATATTATCAAGACAACATCATAAAACAGCACAAAATCACAGCACTTAAATTTGCTCCTTTTTATGTTGTGCTTTTCAAAGGTGTTATGTAACACACTCGCAGAGCTTTTGTGCAGTTGATCACAGCTGATATCAGTCTTATTCTATCCTAATCTGATGTGTTGTATTTCTTGAGGTCCAGCTCATTCAGCACAGCCTCTGACATCTGAAGCACGTAAGGCAGTTGTTGAGCACTGAGCAGGAGAGAGATTTATCTCTGAGTGTTTGTCTGATTTAACAAACTCCTGAATCTCTCTTGATAGAGTCTGATCTTTCTCTTCCAGCAGACAAAGGAACAGATTGATGGATCGTTCAGTAGAAAGTCTTAAGCTGTAGAAGGGTATGTGGCACATAATGTGGAGGCTTCTTGTTCTTCTGATGTGTGAGATGATTCTCTTAATGCTCATTACTGATTCTCCTCCTGAAATATTCCTCTCTCTGAGGATCATTGAATCCCTGAATTTCTATCATATGGTTGATATATTTTGAGGGGACCTGAGTGGCTGCTGCTGGTCTGGAGGTGATCCAGATGAGAGCAGAGGGAAGTATTTCTAGTCTTTGAAATAACTCTTAGCTTCAGTTGCAGAAGCTCTTTCTCAGGCATCTTACATAGGCCTACAAATACATTTGAATTACTTTTTTTTTTTAATTGATATTTATTTTGTATGTCGTAATAATATATTCCAGGTATTATTTTAATTATCTGTAGTACGATGACAATAATACTAATTTTATTTTAAATGTTTAACGTTTAACATGTTTATAATGTCACACTTACTACTAATATGTGGTGATAGGTGGTTTTGCTCATCGCCACGATCACAAAAGTACTTTTTTTTATTCGGTCATTCAGTCATTCATTTATTTTTTAGTCTCGTCTTGTCTTTTTGCAGCCACGTGTGTGACGTAAGTGGTGACGTTTGTCGACCAATCTAATTCAATAAATCAAAACTTCCAACTGATTTAACGGTCACTCCGGATCGAAATGTGAAGAAAAACGAGGATTTTCAAGCGTACAAGCTAAGCAAAGTTAGTGAAATACACACAAATTATCCTAACAGTGGTAGTTATATGTATGTATGTTTGTTGTTTTACTTGATTCCGAAAGGTTTTAAGCTATCGCTTGCTGGCTGAATTCAGTATCAGAAAACGGACGGTGGACTTACTGTTTTTTCCTCTTAACTGTTACTGGTCAAAACTTCCATCTATATAGGTGTAGCTAATCTTATGGTGTTCCAGACATAATAGCGCAGATTGTATTGCAGATGGCACTTGAAGACCCGCATGAGACCAGGGAGCTGGAGGATGAGGTGTCTGTTCATTCTCCCAAACAGCACAATGTCCGTGCGTGGAATGCGTTCATTTCCATAACATGCCTGGCATCTGTAGCACTGTCTCTGTATGAGGTAAGATGTTTTCAGACATTTGTCTGTTAGTGTGAGTCAGGGCCGGCCCAAGCCTTTATGGGGCCCTAAGCAGAATTTTATTTCGGGGCCCCTCGCCGCCACCAATATGTCTGGTTGTCAGCTTGATTATTCACACACTATAAATATAACACACCCATTATCAGTTTTGTTTGTTGTTTGTGTTGCTTACATCATACCTTTGTCTGCCTGCATGTTTTTACCCTTCTGTGATTTTTAATTATAACAGTTGCAAACTTACAACAGTGGTCAGGTGTTAATTTTCACTTTAACATTCAAAGTCTTAGGCCCGGTTTCATAGACAGGGCTTAGACTAAGCCAGGATTAAGCCATAGTTCAATTAGGACATTTAAGTGATTTTTATGAACATGCCTTAGAAAAAAACATTACTGGTGTTCATCTTAAGACAAAACAAAGGCACTGACATGTTTTAAGATCAGTCAGTGCAAGTTTCTTTCAGTTGAAATAGCTCAGATTTACATTTTAGTCTAGGACTAGGCTTAAGCCTTGTCTGTGAAACAAGAAACCGGGGGTTAAAGTATTAAGTGGCATACTTAATGTGCTGAAAAGTAGCTAAATAAACCAGCAGACAATGCATTTACAGAACAGAATGTTATTTTAACAACATAAATATTAATCGAAGTTGTACTTTTATTACAAGTAATAATTTTTTTATAATAAATATTAAACACAACAGAGAGCATCTACATATAAAACAACAACTCTTAATTTATATCTAGCTAATTGAGGCATAATGATATTGGAATATAATAGCAAAGACGCAAAATGTAGGCTGAGGTAAATAATGTTATCAGTTTATGAAACAGAAGCTTATTTTTATTACAAAAATATATACCCAGGAAAGTTATTTTTACTGATCTGACCAGCATTTCCCAAAAGCAACTATGGTCGCAAGTTCTGTCGTTACAAATAGAGTTCAGTGGAAATAACGATCATAGTTAGCTAACAATGGTTTTGAGAAACGCACCTCTGATTTGTGCCACAAAACCCCCATGTTGAATTTGTCCCCCCTCCACCCCCAAAACGCAATCGATTTTAACCATTTGACGCGCCGCGCTTTGGCTGGATGCAAGTCCGAAATTTGCGTACTTGGTCTTGAGAAACGCGTGCAGACCTAACGTTAAGTCACCAGACTATTTGCCTAATCTTCTCGGTAGTTTAGACCGCGATGGAAACGCAGACAGCAACAGGTCTGGGGGAAAAAAAGTTCCTGGAACGTATTATTCCAGGTAATTTCGGTGGAAAAGCGCCTTATGTTTCACAGAACTAATCGTTGCCTGGGTTGCGTAGGCTACGTATATGTGGGGCGGATCTATCAAAATAGGGGTGAGACTCTTTTGGGGTAGGGGCGTGTTTGTTTTGGTGATTTCAAATATCAACATTGGCTTCCAGAAATCGCTTACCCTGCCTTTAAGCATATGCTTGCAATGCTTTGTACTCACTCGCGTGAAAGAACACCGATTTGCCTCAGTTTCGGGCATTTGTAATCGATTTCGCAAAACCTGTCGGCGAGTGAAAATCAATGCTAAAATCACCTTTCTCTAGGTTAACATTAGATTGAGCGGCCATGTAAAGTTGCTACTATGTTACTTACAAATTTCAGATGATAAGGATTATATTTAAGGTCGAATGATAGGCGAGCATTTGGGTGTCCTGTCTGATGTACTGTAATACTACAAAGACCATCGGTTAATGATCTGTACATCATGGACTACATGACTTTGCCTGTGCTTTTTTTTCCCTGTGTCTAATAAAATTAATAAAACTAAGTGACTAATAAAATTTTGGTCGACCAAGCCTCTTCTCATTGACTAACGGTTAGTCGACTATTAGGGGCAGCCCTAATTTTGGACTCTAATTATTTTGTACTTCAATGAAAAGTACTTTTCTATAATTCAAAAAACTAATCTCTATGTTTTATTAGTAATTAAAACAAATTGTGAAACAAATCCAGCTTTTCTTTATTAAGACTTTGTTTGTAGTAGTGTTATCAAAAGTACCAGTACTTTGGTAGCAAATCAGTACTGAAATTTTAAAAATGTAATGATATCAACCATTCTGTTAGACCAGTGGCACTGAGTACTAGGTCAGTTCAAGTACCTCTTATGCTGCGTGTGCACTGCACAGTTTTAGCCCCAATTTTCTATCACTGACAGTTTTGTGGAAATCACAGACAAATGCCCAAAATAGGAGGCAAAACGGTACTCATTAACGTGTGACAACTGCGTAGTGTGTGTAATCATGCATTATGAGAGAAGCGCCGATGCCTGTGAGATGCTTGTTTTTGCCGACTCATGAAGTGTAAAATGTGTTTAAACAGGAAATGACACTGGCGACGACTTCCAACCAATGAGAGAGCACAATACAGGGCAAGGGTAAATTCAGGGGTGAAGTCAATCATATGATGCATTCATGCCATATTGTGATACTGTAATTTCGAGATGACAACAAATGACATTCTACTTGGAGCTGTTCACACCCTTGGACTCTGAACTATGGCACTATTGATGCCTAAACTTTGCGCCGAATAAATCTGAGGTGGTCAGGTGTTACAGTTGTAACTCTCAGAAAATTCCCAGTTCACAAGTTGTAATTACAAGTTCTACGAGGACATGAATGCTTTTTTACAAGTTGTCTTATACCTTGTATCTTGTAATCATGGTAATAACAATATGACGTGAACATACCTATATATCTTAGGGATGGGACAATACACCTACCTCCTGATTCGATACTATCACGATACTTGGGTGCCCGATATGTATTGCGATATTTTTTTTTTTTTTTTTTTTTTTTTAAGAATTTTTATTCTACAAGTATTGCGATTCGATATTGCTATTTGTTGCGATTTTTGTTTTTAACTCTAGACCAGGGGTCGGCAAGTAAGTTTGGCATCGGGCCAAAAAAAAATTTAGCCACTAGATGGTGGACCAGAACATAGTCAAAGGATAATTTAAGAAATTAATTGATAAAAAATGCAACTAGAATTGCCTGACAGACTGTTACAGTGTCTTTGGTAACTGTTTGTTAAATCCTGTAGTAGGACAGTCATTAACAAATGCCACATTTGTATGGCGGTGTGCGGCAGCCTACGAGAGCAGAGTGTAGCGCCAACAATTTCCCCTCTGCGCTCCGAGCATTTAATAAACACAGCTCCGCTCCTGGTTCACCATTTCCCGCTCCCGCTCCACTCCTCGCTCACTGATATCAGAAACACCGCTCTGCCTTTGCTCCGCATCTAAAGTATTTCAGTATGTTTGAAATACCACAGTTCTGTTCATAACGTATATTAAAAAATAAAATAAATAAAATAACAGGAGAGTTTCAAAGTG
>JAFVLL020007033.1:0-12585 GCA_021397915.2 Tor tambroides | reverse complement strand
TAACTGACCAGATCAATATCCCAGAATTTTAATTGACTTGATGCTATACTCTGATTAAAAAGTGTTCCTTTAATTTTTTTGAGCAGTGTATATGACAATCTGTTATTTTTCAAAATCTCTCCTTAAGAGTTCATGAGAGAAGTGGCAATGTGATTAAGGAACAAATAGTTCTTTATAATGAATCTGTTGAATGTCTGAATGATTCAACTTACATTTCTCTCTCACAAAGTCTTGAGGAGACTTGGATTATAGAATATGTTGTATTGACTGATTTTATCATTCAGAGGTTTTGGGTTGGTAAGACGTTTTTGAAAGAAGTCTCTTTTGCTCACAAAGGTTGCATTTATTTGATCAAAAATACAGTAAAACAGTAAAATGGGAAATTGTATTACAATTTAGAATAGCTATTTTCTATTTTAACATGTTTTAAATTATAATTTATTGCTGTGATAACAAAGCTGAATTTTCAGCATCATTACTTCAGTCTTCAGTGTCACATGATCCTTCAGAAATCATTCTAATATGCTGAATTGCTGCTCAAGAAACATTTCTTATTGTTGAAAACAGCTGAGCTGCCTAATAATTTTTTGTAGAAACCAAATAGATTTTTTTTAAAATAGAAAGTACAACTCTTATCTCTCAGTCACTTTTGATCAAATTAATGCATCCTGATTTTTTTTAAGTCTTGGTAGAGGTTACTAGGGAATATTAATCAAACAACAATACCTTTCCTGGATCACATTAATAAATCATCTAGAATCAAACATTAGCACAAAGCTAGGCCTAAAAAAAGAAACTGTGGAGCTCATTGGAAATTACAGACCTACATCTCAGTCAAACTCTGACAGCACTGAATCAGTATCACAGTAATTTATCACATCTAATAACCAGACATCTGAATGCGGCACATAATTAATAGAAAAGTTCTACCGCAGTCGTGAGTTGTAACATGCAACACGAATGAAAGTTTATCTATCTTCTTGAAACTTAAAATAAAGTTGTATGAATATATTATACTGATAAATGGATATGCACTTTAAGAAAAGTCTGTAAAAATAGGGCACAATGTACTGTATAATCTTCTGTGCTGAATTTTCATAGGTGTTTTATTCGTATTTTGAATTACCCATTGCGCTGTGTTGTGTTTTAGGGTAAAAGGAAATGTCAATAAACTTACAGACAATCACCGGCAACTTTGTGTTTCAACTTTTTTTGTTTTTATACAGTATGAATGTTTTTTCAATAAAATGACTTTTCATGGTATAACTATGAATATTGAAATAGTCTAGTTAACACTGTCCTGCTGTGTAAAATGCTATAATCTAAAACTACTTGAAGCATTATACTTCCAGCTCTAACACTCATCTTAAGAGAATTCATAGAATATTTGTACTTTTGAAAATGCATGTCACACCAATTGTTTAAGTGAACTTCAAAAACTTGAATATCTTAAAGACCAGTAGCAGTAATTTATAGGCCTACACTTGAAGAACATCAGAACCATCAGTTATTATGTTTAAACAAAGCCTTTATTGAGGTATGAGAGTCTAGACTATGAATATTATCTCTCCATCAAGTGCCTTATTGTATTAAGCAAATTTTATTTTATTACACTATCTATCTATTTAAAAAGCTGCGCTATAAGGCATTATGAATGCGTCAAGGACACCACAATAATGCATTATATACCGTACCAGCTTCACAGAAAGTGTTGCCAGCTTGGGTGGGAAAATATTGATCAGTCCTGTGATAGGAAGAATGCAGAAAGGAGGTTTATTTCAAGACAAAATCACAGGTTTTCTCAAGATTATTTTCCCATTTAGTACAAAATCCATGCATTATTCTCATAAACATGCCAGTCAAGAGACTGTTGATTAGCTAATCTATCTGTGATTGGTTTGCTAGGTTTCCAAGGAGAGATTTACGAGAGAGGTTTACGAGCGAATGGACTACTGATGTGTACGCGGGTCAATATGTTTGTACTGTAAATTGTGGCTCTCTGGGCTTTCCGGATTGTGGCTCTGAATGAGATACGGCAGTGGGAGAGTTGTCACAGCACTGTCCTAAGGTGGAGGGCCTCTAAGTGGCCAGTCCTTCCAGCTGGGTCCAGCTTTTCTTCTCTTTCAACTGCTTCCCAATGGCAGATGGACCCACGGCAGAAAAAAATCAAGCCCTGTGCACAAAGAAAGAAGCCCTTTGATATAACTCCAGTGTGTACTGCAGGCACTCGGGGTGCGAAACCCTGTGTTCTCACTTCCTATATCCTTATCCGTATCCTTCTGTGACATTTTTTTTTTTTTTCCGTTCCTAGTTCCAGTTCAAAAATTATACCCGACTGGTGGGGACACAGTGTATAAGACTGTCTATTGAAAGTCTCACAATGTGCACAGAAGAAGGGACCCCGGTGCAGCATGTGCACGGGAAAAAAGACTCCCATGCACACACACCTTGGAACTGTGGGCCAAGATTTGTCTGCTCTGAGTGAGGCTGATAATTGAAAGGCCATCGGCCCTGCACTGAGAAAGAAAGAGATGGGGGGAAAAAAAGACGAGTACAGGGAATCGCAGGGAGATAGACTGCCATGGAAGAGAGGAGGCCCAGATATTGGGTTCCCATCAGGCCCTGGGGCAGCTGGTTGTCACGACCACCAGACTCGGAGGCCATCGGGGCAGCTCCATCAGAGAGACAGCTCTGAAATCACACACGACAGAGGTGAATGAAGCTGTTTTTCCCTCTTAATTTCATTTAATTTGCCATAACAGTTCCCCTCATCTCACATTATATTACAAGGGTGAGCGAGGGTGAGCGAGAGAGAATGAGAGCAGATAATGGCCCACAATGCACCAGCACCACCAAGTGGCTCCAGAAATATAATCGGATGGGAACAAAAACAAAACAATCCTGTATCCTGGTTTAAAAGAGCTATAATACATCTTTTAGGACATATGGTATTGTTTTAAAACTGAAAAACAGTCAATTATAAAGCAACTTTGAATTATACTGAACATTAAACACCCACTACTGTAAAATTTTGATGTATCAGGTGAACAAATAATACTAAACTGTGAAGTTTGTAGTTTTGTAGACTATAAATTGTGCCTAGATATTAATTCTTTTGCCAAACCTTTACATTATATATGTACATTGTATAGTTAATTATACTAATTATTATTATGATTATATATATATATATATACTGTATATATAAGTAAGTTTAAATGGATACAATCTGAAGAAGCCAGAGTTTTGATGTGTTTAACATATGTTGGGTATTACACTAAGAAACAACAAGTAACACACTGAATTCAAATTCCAAAAATTCAAAAGTTTAAAGACTGAAATAGTATTTTCTTTGTAATCTTTCTAAAACTTCAAAAATTGTTTATGCATCCAAACTTTACACTTTTTATACCTGATTTGACCTTCAAAAATACTTGGATGTAAAAATACTTGAAATGCATTAGAAATGCATGCAAAAATGAAAGTCTACCCACTGGTTAAGTGTTTTTGTCAGAGCGCTGGAGTTTGCTGTCTCTCTCTTTGCCTGGTTTTTGATTTCAAACCTGTTTCCACATTCACTCTCTGATCCTGATCAGAAATTTGCTTTGCTTGAATGTAACTGAACTTCATGTTGCCCTTTCCCCGCTGACGTGACCTTTTATCTCACACCTCCTATTGTTACTTGATTGCCAAAATGTGCAAAAAGAGAGATTCAGATTCCCTTTCATTTTACTTCTGGCTGCGAAGCAAATCACTCGACTCGGTGGGTTATTTCGATGATAAGAGTTTAAGAATGTAGGGGTCTCTATGTGTGTGCTTAGAGGGACCGTTCATCTTAGTTTGTTCTCGGAACAAAACTGAAAACTCTGACACTTTCACTGCTGTAGTCTCTGATTAAGTGCAGATAGTGAACTGCACCCATTGAGCTGCCGGATCTTTTATGTTCTCAGAGTGCTAATCTTCAATACCGGACATGGGAGATCTTTTATAACATGGTTTGCACACATTCAGCTATGGATTACATAACCCATTACATTCATCAGAAAGATATGAGAGGACAAAGTGTTCATAGCTGAGCTCTTTCCAAAAAATACAAAAAACATCCATATTGCTTCAATTCTGTCTTCCAGTCTATATACTGTAAAAATGGTTCTTAAATCAAGTAAATCATGCTGAAAAACAAACAAAGATTTAGTTGATTATTGCAGTTACTGTAGTTAACTTATCATTATGAAGTACCAACAGCTTTTCAGAACTTTTAGGAACACAAGTAATGCATCCCTGTGCAGATTTTTCAGAAGTCGAACCAACAAGCAAAGCAGGTGTTTATAAATAGGCCTAGGTTTCCCATTGCATGCTGGGAAGAGCCAATCAAAATATTAATATGATTTCATTGTTTATTGCATATTTCTTAATCTATACATATAGCTATATATAATATATAGCAGCGACATTTTACAATAAGTTTGCATTTATTTAGTTACACGTTACATGTACTTACCTTAGTAATAACAATAAATTATGCAGAATTATATGCAACTAACCCTAAACTAAACCCTCATCCTAAACATATAATAAGTACATTACTATAATGTATGTAACTCAGTAGTAATCATTAATATTAATCAGTAGTTAAATGTATTTTTATTAACTACCTTTAACAACAATTATTAAATACTGTGCAAATGTATTGCTCAATGCATTAACTACTGTTAACTAAATGTAAAGCTTTACCTATATACTGTAGCTAATGGATATTATTACATTGAGGGCAGATTTTAAGTAATGGCAACTTGACATTTTAATATAACTCTGTAGATAAATTTTGAAAAAAAAAATCCTCTGATTATATAAATTTGTCAAGCCTAGTTGTACTGGTATGTTTTTTTCTCCTTGTGACTGCACTGAGAGGTTTTATTCTGCTATCTGGATGTATTGTTCTAATTCGAGAAAATGAAAAAGTTCCCATGATTCCCTGGGTAAGTGAATCGAGAGCTCCAGTAACCTGGAAGAGACCCAAGCAGGTGAACTGTCAACTCATCCAGGGGGGGAAGATTAAACTACTTCAGGAACTCAGGTTTCTTAAAGCACAAGTCCTGCTAAAAAAGTGGGCCAAGAGCTTTTCTGCAGCACGAAGCCCTTTCCCCGACCCCCTTTTTCCGCCATCCCTCCGTTCCCCCTAAGGGCTGTCAGTGCATACAGGCCTGATCCTGTGGCACAACTCAATTACATTACCTTAAGTAAACACCCCCAGTCAAACGCCCCGCCCTCCTCTGTTAACTCACGGCCTCTCGGGCGCCCTGTCGGTGCTGATGTGCGCAGGGGTGAATTAACATTTGCTCGCACCATCTGCAAATGGCAGGCCGTGTCTGCAATGGGAAATGAAAATGCGGCAAGCGGCGGACTCCGTGAGATGAAATATTTGAGCAACTTTGATTAGCAATTCCATTCAGGTTGAGGTAACATTTGCTCCAGGGAGAACGTGTGAGATTGAAAGCATTCTTTCTTTGCTTGAGCTCCACATTTTGCAACCACGTGACCGGATTGTGCCTCCGTCAGGTCGATGGACGCTCTCTACTGTTGCATATCTATTATATTCTTATTTTTAATGGTTAAAGTGTGCTGGAATTAAATTTAAGGGAATAGTTCACAGTATTGTTCCAAAGCCATTGTTTTTTTTTTTCTTCTGAAACACAAAAGGATGACTTAAGGCCCCGATATACGCACAGTGAAGTTCTTTTTCATTCCTTGCTGAAGGGTAAAAAGAAGTTCAAAATACATTTGCATTTATACAATAAATTGCTCGAAAGTAGGCAGCTTGATAGTACTAAACAAGAAAAATGTGTCAGTTTCATTACAACTTCAGTTTCTACTGTAAAGCAGCTCTCGAGTGTGTTCATCTGATTGCGATGGACCGAACAGAAGAAATGAACCAGAGAAGCTTTCCCGGAGGCGGAGCCCCAAAGCCACACCTACCAATGCCATCATCACTACAGCCCAGACTTTTCCCAAAAAGTTTGCTTTGCCAAGCTTTTTCAACCCCCTGAAAATTAACGCGAAACAACAACACTATAATCTGTCCATACCACTTATGCACTATATTACAAATGAACTACATTTGCACTACATTACAAAAATCTCTTATTTTTATTTCTTTGATATCTTTGCAAATCAGCAGACATTGTTGAGATCTAAAACTCTAAAGAGAAAAATCTAAAGGGTAGAAACAGCTTCTTTTGTTTTCCATTCAATCCCATTGCTGTCTAGGAGAAACAAGATATTAAAGACATACCGTGTGTAATTTCTCTTCCCAATAGGTACTTAAAAAGTGTTACCAATTCATCTCCTAAAAGCAGACCAGTGTCATTGTAGTATTTATTTAATTTAATTTAACTTAACACTTAATTGCACAATAATATAGTGCAATTCATTGTATGAGAGCCAATAGTTATGAATAAATAACTTCTAAATGACCACAATGGGACGAACATATTGTGGCAAATTAAAAATATAAATTAAGCAAGGTAAATGCAGGCCTGGTCCCTCACGTCGAATATAAGCCTGAAGCACCATAAGTTTCTCCATTTTAGTGCTGAGCCAAGAGGTCATTAATGGCAGAATAAAGTAGCCACTCTGGATTCTTCCGTTTGATTGCTTAAGTGCATGCGGTGATGGGAACTACCCTCTTGCTCTTCAGCTTCATGATTTCTTCTCTGACCTGAACTTTCATGCTCATAGTCTGCCCTCAGCTGTAGGAAAAAGACATCCTCGATGCTTAAAGGTTATCCTCACAAAAAACTGCATATTATCAAGTAGAGATGGGCGATATAGCTAAAAAAATGTATTTCAATACTTTTCAGCCTTTTGGAGATATTCACAATCTCAATATTTATGTATTTGCACTGGCTCAGAGTTTTTCAGAGAATCGGAGAAAGCAAACTGAAAGCAAACCAAACCGGCATTGGTGCCAAGTAGATTTATAATGCTTAATGTAAAAACTTAAACACAAATCAAATCTAGTATAAAATAATCAAGGCATGTTGTCCACACTGAATGTAATTAAATAAACATAAGGATATTTCATTCTTTTCTTTTATATGCACCAATGTAACAATATGGTAATAAACAGCACAGCTTCAGGCATCAATATATGATACAATATATACAATTACAATATACAACTTATATAATATATGAGAAATAGCAAGCTTTAGCACCACTAACTATCCTTTGTTGACTGACGATGATCAAACAACGCTTGTTAATGAACAGGTGTACAAAAGGTGAACAAAACCGCACATCATCACAGTTTTACATACACAGAACAGTCGCCACCTATAGTATCTGCATTTCAGCATTTCCCCTTGGACTCCCTCCAATCCAGAGTCCTGTTCTCTCGGGGGAGACTGTTGCTTTCCCCCCAAGATTACTCTGTTGGTAAAAGCCAGGTTGCTGCATTTTGTTCCTGCCATCCATTAAAGGAGCTTTCTCTCAAGAGGAAAACAACACAGTATTTGTGGGGAGGGGCAATCTGAAGTTGTAATAAGTAACTTTTATTGATTTTAGGTATAAAAAAAACTCATGCTTGGCCCCACAAATCCCAGACATTCAAGGGAGTTTGTTTATTAACATAAATGTACCGTAAACAGCATCAATAGAGCAGAACTTTTTAAAATGCTAACCAAAGACACTGAACTTGAGTTGAGTTTATTTGTTTGTACAGTATTACAGATTCTGTATGAGACCAGCCTCTGGCATCTGTCGATATTAAAACAAATCTTTAGGCAACAAATAGACAGCCTTGGGCAATTGAAGTAGTAAGGCTAAGGCTGTCAATAATTATGATTAATAATGATTAAGATTTCTTTTTAATCATGAAAATATTGTGTTTCTTTAGCTACTGGCAGTTTGATTTTTATTAATAAGGTTAAGTATATTAATGTACATTTGTTAGTTTTTACTACTTTCACATGCCATTTATGTATAGAATTTGTTTACTCCCAGACCTTTCAACCTTATATGAAAATGTGAAATCTATGAAAATATTATTTCATTTTACAATCTATGAAAATATAAACAATTTATTAATTCCTGTAGCTCAAATATGCACCAAGGCCACAAAATGCATCAACTGTAACTAAAAAATGAAATATATAACTTGAATGTACTGTAAGCTTTACAAATGCATCTACCAAATGCATTAATGTAAAATAA
This sequence comes from Tor tambroides, assembly GCA_021397915.2. NCBI lineage: Eukaryota > Metazoa > Chordata > Actinopteri > Cypriniformes > Cyprinidae > Tor > Tor tambroides. Next base: position 4,371 of record JAFVLL020007033.1, on the reverse strand, counting down.
TCATAAAGCTAATATACTTAAAGTTAATATACTTGGTTACCAAGGAGACAACAGTGTCAATGAAGGGCATGCTTGAGATGAAATATGATGTGAAAACAGAAGATTAAGGTAAATATCACTTGAATGACAGATTTAGTGGAATATATGAAGACAGAGGTACATAAATGTATATTGTATATTTTCAAACTGCTTCAAAACATGGGAAACGCAAGCACTGAACTCTCTAACCATTAGGCCACGACTTCCCCCCATTTTGTGATTTACATTACACTGCTGAAATGTTGAACTATGCTGAATATCAACACATTTTTCTTTGGATCAGGTAGCAAAATTTGCAAAATGCTATCACATTTTAAGTAAATGTTTTAGTACCAGTATACCATGCAGCTACAATACTAGCATCAGATTGAGAATGCAGAAACTAATCAGATTACTGAAAGGCTTCACAGAAACAGCAAGTGTCCATTGTATCCACATATGCCCTTGTAAGTTTGACATATTGTAATCCAGTGTACATCAAGCTTTAATCAAAGCCTTCATGCAGAGGTTCACAAACTCTGATGTTGCGAAGCATAAATTCCCATTTCAACTCTCTCTTCTTCCTGCTGAATTCATTGAGCCTTTACCACTGCATAATTTAGTGTAAGATGCATTCTTTATTAACCTGCTATATGGTACACCTTCAGGCCAAGGATGAAAGTCTCCCTGAAGCTTTGCCTTGGTAAAGCTGGATGCCCCATGGAGAAGATCTATGCTGGATAGATGGGGTTGTTTAAATAAGGTCTGGATCATGATTGCTTGACAGATGATGTGCAGTTGTTGCAGTGGTGAGATTTAAAGGAATAGTTCACTTGAAAATGAAAGTTCTGTCTTTATTACTCAACCTTGTGTTGATTCAAACCTGTATGCAGTATTTTTTTTTTTTTTTTTTTTAGTCGCTCTAGGCAGCAACTAAATGGTTGAATTTTGTGACTGTTTTTCTGCTGCACTTTATGTAGCTTATGAGTAACATCAAAATGGCAATCACTCCAAAAGCTGAACGAAACAGTGCTACCTGTTAGCTCAGAGCAGGTGCATTTTAATTCTCATAATATAAAATAACTATAAAAAATTATGTTTTAACACCTTTACAGATGTTACTGTGTTAATATCATTCAATTTACTGTACAACTGCATCCTAACTCAGTGCTTTGTGGTCAAATGTACATTTTCATGAGATAAAATATGTAATGTTTATTAGCAACTGCGCTTATTTGTGAAATACAAGATGCACTTAATTGTAATAAATGTTCACTTGTAGTGTACTTTACATCTTTAAAGCTGTACTTGCAAATAATATAACATTAATGAAACAAAAGGCAACTTAAAGAGTACACATTCGTGACTGTTTCCTAATACACTTCAGTACACTTTTAGAATAAGTGCACTTTGTAATGTCCAATTAATTAATTTATTTGTTTAGTTTAATGCAATAACAGCATATATGGCTTTTTCACGGCAAGATCTATGCATTTTTTAAAAAAAAAAAATAAAAAATAGTAGAAAAGGAAAGGATGTGACGTGTGGCCAAGTATGAATTTGTGCTCTGCATTTAACCCATCCAAGTGCACACACACAGCAGTGAGTAGTGGTCAGCCATTTATGCTGCGGCACCCGGGGAGCAGTTGGGGGTTCGGATTCCTTGCTCAAGGGTCTCACCTCAGTCGTGGTATTGAGGGTGGAGAGAGCGCTGGATGTTCACTCCCCCACCTACAATCCCTGCCGGACCTGAGACTCGAACCCGCAACCTTTGGGTTATAAGGTCAACTCTCTATCCATTAGCCCACGACTGCCGCAGTAATAACAGTAATAATGAAAAACAACAATTGACAACACACTCACATCAGTATAACAAACATTACAAAAGATTTTTCATTTCAGTAGGATGAAGGGATCTACTTAGTTTACATTTCGAATTTGTACATAATATATATACACAAAACTGTCTATTGTATTACACCTGTACATACAATTTGTATATTGTTATTCTCTATTTACTTATTTTTATTATTTTATTATCTGTTTTTTGTTCTGTCACTGTCATCCTGTTGCACTGTGCAAGCTTCTGTCACGAAAACAAATTCCTCATGTGTAAACATGCCTGGCAATAAAGCTCATTCTGATTCTGATTCTAAAATATGGTCATGTAGATTAAGGCATTCATATGTGTTTTATAAGTACTAATAAACAGTCAATATGCAAGCAAATATGCATGCTAATAAGCAACTAGTTAATAGTGAGAACTGGTCCCTAAACTAAAGTGTTGCCCAGTCTGGTAATATCTACACTCAAAAAAAAATAAAAATTATGATTGGGTTAACTTCACTTTTGTCATGTCAAATTATATTTTACATCATTAGGTTAATCATCTTTTGTCAAGCACACTTATTTTGATTTGTTGACTAACATACTAAAGCACATACCAAGTACTTGGTTATATCTTTAACTGTAGTGTGTAATTCAGTATTAAATAAAGTTAATATAATGCACTAAATTGCAACTTCATCAATACAAATGTCAGTTGCATTTGAAAATTTGAATGAATTTGAAATATATTTAATTATATCATACAGCAGAAATGACATTAAAGTACATCTTAGTTTACCATAAATGCTTGTCAGTATATTTGGTAAAATATACTGATATCGGGTGAATATCGGGTGAAGTAGTGGAATAGTTAGGTGTTTTGGAAGGTTTTTTTTTTTTCCGTTCACTTAGTGAGGAAGAGTTTGAACAAAGCTTGAGAATATTTGTTTTTAAATTTCTTGTTTTCATTATTATTATTATTATTATTATTATTATTTTTACAGTTTTCTTTTTCAATTCTTTATTTTTATTGTTGTGATCAATATTATTATTATTATTTTTTATGACTATTTTACTTTCTTTCATGTAAAGCACTTTGAATTACCATTGTGTATGAAATGTGCTATATAAATTAACTTGACTTGCCTTGAATATTTTAAACATATTTTAAAGACAGAAGAGTCGGAGTGAGCAGGTTGAACTACGCACACACAAAAACTTGTTGTCAACGCTTCCCCGCGATTTTTATTAATAAAATAGCCTTGATACTAGATCGCTACATTATATTCCTCAGCATCGAGGTGGTAAAATCGCTGTTTTTGAAGTAGTTAATTGTTTATAGAGAGAGACTCACAGCACACAGGTAACTTAAGGCACACATAACTGTCATCTCCCACTCTCAATCGATAATTAATTGAAATAAATCCTATCATTCATTCAAATAAATGTGGTCTTAAAGCACTATTTCACTTCTGTGTCTGATTCGAAGCGGGCAGAATGCTAGAGCTAACGTGCCGTAACTGACGAAAATCATTTTCCATTTTTACCCATTCGGTCAAATATTGCGCTGCAAAGAACAATACTAGTTTTAACTTGTCTATAACTTGGCAAATAACTATGAAATAAGCGGAGGTTCTTTGCCTTTAAATCCTTTAATGCACGGCAAACCCTTTATTATCCCTTTCTTAACCCAAAATCATCACATTCATTTTGGACTTCTGTTCTTTTAAAATGTATTATTTCCATTCCAAGTACTCTTTTTAAAATTATGCAAATTTTTATTATATTATTATTATATTTAATAATATTACGTAAAGTTTCTCTCCTTACTTTATTTTTTATTTTTTTCATAGACCCCAGATGGTGCTACCATGTCAGTCTGGAGCCGTATGAGAGGAAGATAATCGATGAATATCAACTTCAAATTTTCATGTTTCTCACACACGTCTATCATATGGATTTAGAAGACATGGAATACCACACAAAACTTGTTTTAGAGTTGAAATGAGTTCACGATGAACTGACACTGTATGTACAAAAAGGGTAGGTAAATCATTTCATATTCTAATTCATTGTCTTTGTTTTTTTTATATTTTTTCATACCAGATAGGAGAACGCCCAACGCAGAGTTAATGTTCCTCTGATCACGTTCTCTAAACAACGGAGGGCATGTTGTGTGTGGAGCCCACCAGGGCTTGTTTGGTGTTGTGCGCGCCGCTCGCAGTTGGAGTACGAGCCATCTGACTCACTCGTTAGGATGTGTAACTACACTGATGGGGCCTCTCTCTGCTCCTTTTGTTTCTCTGCCTTCTGTCTGTCATTCACTGCCTTGTTATTGAATTTAAAACAAGTAGAGAAAGAGAGGAGAAGAAGAAGAAGAAGAAGAAGAAAAAAAGAAAAACTGGGAGGAAATACTTTGGAGTATCCCACAGAGAATACAGCCTCATTTCTGATGGTGTCCTAGAAACATAAATCTCATTATAATTTGGAACATCAAGACAATCTACTGTGGAGTAACACAAAATC
>JAFVLL020007032.1:0-76863 GCA_021397915.2 Tor tambroides | reverse complement strand
AGAGAGAGAGAGAGAGAGAGAGAGAGAGAGAGAGAGAGAGAGAGAGAGAGATTCCAGGAGGATGAAGGCAGAAGCCTGGCTGACTTAACTGGGATCTCCTGAGGCTGGTGAATGAGACTGATAAGAGCTGAGCAGCTGAATGGATAGAACCAGAAAGGCAGGGAAGCAGGCAGAGCTGGGCAGCGAGGGAGGAGACAGGCAGTAGGGAGTCCAGCAGTCAGAGCCGAAGGGGGAGCTGGAGAGCAAATGGGGAAAGGGGAAAAAACAAAAAGAAAAACTAAACTAAAAGGCAGGAGCTCAAAAAACAAGGAACTAGATAGCACAGAACTAAATCAAAAAGAAAAAAAAACCCTAATATCAAAAGGTATAAAATAAACAAAGAAAACTATGCAAGACTAGGCTTGACAACAATAGGAACAGGATTACAGTCAACAGAGACAAGAGCCAGGTTAACTCAGCAGAGCAGAGATTCAATGTGGCACAGGACAGAAAACAAGAGGGGAATATAAAGCGTGACTAATTATCTAAAACAGGTGTTAACCCTAACGAGATAATAAGGTAATAAGAGGGGCGAGGTAACAATAGACAATAGAGCACATGGCAAACACAAATACCAACTGACAGCCATGTGCTCCAGACAGACCAGGACACAACATAAACAAACCCAGATCAGACCGGCGCCTTGACACTGTTTTGAACATCCATGACTTTGCATTTATCAAATATGGTCTCTGAAATATAAACTCAGTCAATAGAAAGAATTCCGGTAATGAATCAGAGATAAAGTACATCATTTAAAGTAGGTGGATAATATCTAAATCTTCTGAGTGAATTTTCAGTGAACTGTAGCTTGAACTAAAGTTCACTCAAAATGGAAAAAGTTGCTTTAAACCTTAAAAGTAGAGTCCGTATGGCTGATGCACTTTTTTTAAAGTGTTCTGGAGCTTTGTAAATATGGCTATAAATATGCAAATAAAATGAAATTGGAGAACTATGGCATCTTAAATTTCATTCTGGCTTCAAAAGACCTGGGATTTATATAATCATATGCATCACTGTTATGGCACTTTTATATATTTTTGGTAGATTGACAGCCCCTAGCCATCATTCAGAACAACTTTGGAACAACACGAGGGTGAGAATTGTCAAGTTGGGTGAACTGTCCTTTTTTAAAATAAAAAATATATATCAACAGCCTCTTTTGACAGATCCTCTGTGTGAGAGCAATGTCTTTGAGATAAAATGTGATTGTTCCTGTTGACTCCTTCCACCAGGCCCTCTTCCACCAATTGACTTAAAGGATTTGTTAATAGTATGTGTGTATTGTATATTAGACATATTTGAGGAAATAAATTATGGATTCACTTTATGTGACATTCACTGCAGGATTATGAGCTGACGAGGGAGGAAGGGTTAGATAACCAATGACGCAAAAGAGTCAATCCCTGATGCAAAAACATATTTATTGTCTTTCTGAAGTTTAAAAACAAAACAAAACTATGGCATAAAAGTATAGTTAATATTTTGAACATGTAAGTAATTAAATATTAGCCATCAAATTGCATTTTGCATAACTTTAACATTTCTGCCTCAATATACTTTGTTCCTTCACATATTTACGCCATCTTTGTGACTTTCAGACTTTTCTCATGCCCTCAGATGTTGAAATATAGCCTCAAGCTTGCTTGTTGATACACAAGCTTAGAAGCACTAATAGAGCCTTGATGAACTAGAATAGATGTTGTTTCTGTATTCTCATTGGCTAAATATTTCGCCCTGTCTTTCACACAGGAAATGGGTTGTGTTAACAGGAAGTGCTGTGTCTCATTCAGCAAATAGCAGACTCCTACGCAGACGAGACAATTCTACTAAAGGAACTATTTTTTTAATCTTTTAAGTGTGACAAATACACGAAAAATTTAAAAAAACAAAACAGGAAGGGGGCAAAAACCTTTTCACAGCACTGTATGCATACTTATGCCCTATTCTAAGCCATTTTGTATGAGGTTTGTATTTATATATACAGTGCCCTCCACTAATATTGGCACCCTTGGTAAATCTGAGCAAAGGTGGCTGTGAAAATAAATCTGCATTGTTTATCCTTTTGATCTTTCATTCAAAAAATTCACAAAATTCTAACCTATCATTGAAGTAAAACAACTGAAAGTGGGGAGAAAATCTCATGATAAAATAAATGTTTTTTCTCCAATGCATGTTGCCACAATTATTGGCACCCCTGGAAATTCTAATGAGTCAAATATATAGATTATATTCCCATTCATGTTTTTTTATCATACCAGGGAGTCTAGGAGCATGAAATTGTCCAGCTATGTCTTCCTGCTCAAGACCTAAATATAAAGAAAACTAAGGCCAAATTCCCTTAATCATCTATTCTGAGGTAAAACCAAACAATAATAAAGTTCTGATGTGCAGACTTAAGATTGTTGAGCTTCACAAAATAGAAAGTTGCTGTAAGACAGCTAAAGCATTGAAAATCCACATTTCTACATCAAAGACATTATTAAGAGGTTCCAATCAGCCAGATGTTACAAATCTGCCTGGAAGAGGACGTGTGTCTATATCGTCCTAATGCACAGTGAGGGGGAGAGTTTGAGTGGCCAAAGACTCTCCAAGGATCACAGCTGGAGAATTGCACAGATTAGTTGAGTCTTGGAGTCAGAAAGCCTAAAAAATATATCAAACAGCCCCTACATCAGCACATGTTGTTCAGGAGGGTTTCAAGAAAAATTCTCCTCGCTCATCCAAAAAAAAAAAAACAAGCATATTCAGTTGTCAGACACGACTGGAACTTCAAATGGCACTGGCTTCTGTGGTCAGATGAAACTAAAAAATGAGCTTTTTAGCAGCAAACCCACTAGATGGGTTTAGTACAAACAGGGATAAAAAGTACCCCATGCTCACGGTTAAATATACTGCTGGAGCTTTAATATTATTGGCCTGTTTTTCTGCCGGAGGTCCTGGACATCTTGTTCAGACGCATGGCATCATGGATTCTCTCAAATACAAACAGATAAAAAATCTAAATCCTCTGTTAGAAATCTTATAGTGGGCTGTTGTTGGATCTTCCATCAGCACAATAATCCAAGACAAACATCAAAATCAACACAAAAATGGGTCACTGAGCAAAAAATGAAGCTTTTACCATGGCTGTCCCAGTCCTCTGACCTGAACTCTGTAGAAAATGAGTGAGGTGAACTAAAGAGGAGAAGCACCTGAATCTGAAGGATCTGGAGAGATTCTGCATGAAGGAATGGTCTCTGATCTCTTATCAGGTGTTCTCCAAACTCTTCAGGCATTACAGAAGAAAACTCAGGGCTGCTATCTTGGGAAAAGGACATTCCAATAATTGGGTGCCAATAATTGTGGCCAACATGAATTGGAGAAAAACATTTATTTAATCATGAAATTTTCTTCCCACTTTCAATTGTTTTACTTCAATGATAGGTTAGAATTTTGTGAATTTTTTGAATGAAAGATCAAAAGGATAAATAATGCAGATTTATTTTCACAGCCACCTTTGCTCATATTTACCAAGGGTGCCAATATTAGTGGAGGGCACTGTATATATGGTTTAAAAGGTCATTTTTGTCATATGTAAGGAAAGGTGTAACAGTTGAGTGCATTACAAGTGCATAATCCAGGTATTCAAAGTCCACTGTTTCTTGTGGGAATTTTCAGAATTTGTTTACCTTCATGTCATGTGAACATTATCCAACATCAGAGAATGTGAACATGCACATTTGTTGTTAAATTATTGACATATTCACTTAAAGTCTCATATTATTAGAACAAAACAGGACTAAGCCCATTAATAAGCCTTTCAGATGAAAACTGGTTCAAATGTCCTTACAAGTCAGTTTTTTTTATTAGAAATACCTAGACAGAAATATTAAGTGATAACTCTCTACAAAAACACAGTTGTCATGACAGCAGTGGAAACTGTGTAATCTAGTAATCACCCTGTGAGTAATATATTTGCAGTCCAAAGTAAATTTGGTGTTTTCTATGTGACAGAAAACTGACGATAGCGAAAAACAGATGTCTGGTCTCAGAGGAACTCAATTATTCTCTTTCTTTCACTGTTTTTGTAACTCCTCTCAAATAATCATTACTGTCTCAGAACAAGGTCGATAACAGCTAAGGAGTTGGCAGCCTTTTACTACCAGGAGGAAGCAATAAAATTTGGACCGTTTGGTTTGACTGTCGCTGCACATGTCCTGTAATTTTTTTGAATCACTGTTAATGGTTAGTGAAAAGAGCTTCAGTTTTTAACTTGTTTACTCTTCAGACATGTTTCCTGATTGAATTGAGAATGGTGAAGCAGATATTGTGCAGAAAATTACGAGTCCAAGCAGGAAAAGGGCTTTAGCTCACATCAGGGGGGTGGGAAGCTCACCTGTGCTGGACAGGATGTGAGGTCGTGTTCAGACAGATGGAGGATAACACAATTCTCCTCATATTCAGTAGTGCTTAATGACCTGGTATTTCACATACACTTACACACACAGCCATATTATTACCATGTGCTTAACGCTCACAGGTGAAGGTTATGTCAGTAGAGTCGAATATGAGCATAAGGTAATAATGAACTCTTGGGCAAATACAGTGTTTGATCAACTTTACAATCATCATGAGACCATGCGCTTTGGGAAATATGATCCTATCCTATGAAATGAATTGCTCTTTGAGAATAGTTTCTTTCTTGGAGAAAGAAAGTAAGTAATCTTTCTTGGATTAATCAGTCAACGAGTTAAAAACTCATTTTGGAGTCCAAGTGTTTTTCAAATATAATCCTATGAGTGTTTCCCATACGTAGACTAGACATGAGAGACAAACTGCTCTTGATATTAGCTCTTAATGTCTCTCTGGGCTTATTGTACAAGTATGAATCACAAATTCACTCAAACACACACACACACACACACACACACACACACACATTATGTAAGCAGTAATTTGATCAGCAAGTTTCAGTTTTACAGAATGGAAATCTACTGGATGCTATTTGGACACAAGTGCAAAAGCAGCAGCAACAAATCAAGTGTCTGCCAAACCAACATTTAAATTATTTATTTAAAAAATGCTGTTTTAATGTGAAAAGCAGTACATTTTTGAAGTAATATCTAAAAAAGATATAAGGTTTTATCAGGTTTGAATTATATATATATATATATATATATATATGTATATATATATATATATGATGCACGTGCATACCATTGTTATCAGCATGTTATCAGCAAAATAAGCTGCGGTCTGTAGATAAGTTAAGTAAGAGTTGGATAGGGTAAGAAAGAGAAAAGAAAGAAATGAGGGATAGAAGAGAGAAGCTGGTGTTATGTGGGATGCTGATTGTGGTTTGCTTGCATCAGTAAAGTTTATTTCTTTGTCGCTCACTCTTTTTTTCTTCAGTATATTTAGATAAGCAGAGAGCGTGTTGCCACTGGGTGAAGTGGTAACAAGTCCACACGTGCTGTACCGCAAACACTCAAACACATGAAGTGCGTTTGACTGCAGACAGTTCATGCAGTCTGTTTAGAGATTAGCAAAAAATTGTGCTAATAATGCACAACAGTCTTCTGATTTCATCCAGTGAGCATATCATAGCAATATAGACAGTAGCCAGAGAGCGATTCCTGCCATCACTCTTGTTAGAGATAAATCTGTCTCTACCGTCTCATGTCAGTCCTATATGGCATACTAATGGAAGAATATATGAGAGAAGAGTTTTCAAAAAGTTATTAAATGACTAGTCAGCAGTGGAAATAGTGAACAGATCAATAGCAGCTACAAATGAGGTCTTTATAAATAATTTGTGTCAGTTCATGTGGTTAAATTCTATTCATATCTGCTTAACTCTGAAACTGACAAAACAGATTTTATGTTACAAATGTCCAAGCTATGCTGATCACACTCTCCAAAATTCCCAGAAAAATAAACAAAAGTGGAAAGACTATGCCATATGCAAATATATATTTTACAGCTTAGGGTACAATTTCTGCAGCCCAAGTATCACCAACAAAATATAAACTGGAGTAGAAGGAAGTATTTTAATATTAAATGAATGACACTTCAGTTTTAACTTGATTTTAGTAAAATGATCCATTTAGCTTTGAAGTAAATAGCCTAATTATGTGTTAAATGTGCAAATATTGTCAGCATGAATGTTAATGCTAAATGTTAAATGCTAATGTGCTCCACGAGAAATGCAGAATCTTTGTGAAACCTGTGTGTATTTGATGTTTAAAGTCCTCAAACGGCTTTTACTCAATGAAATCTCCAGGTATCTCTGAAAAACCCGCAGGCATCAACATGACATCTTGACAAGCAGCTTCTTTAGTGAGTTACTCAATGTATCATTCATGTCTCTTTAAGCTAAATTTAGCTAGCTTTAGCAGACAACTTGACAGTCTGGTTGTTGTTGATGTCCTGTAATTCTGGTTGTTGCTGATGTCCTGTAAGTCTCCAGTAATGTCTTTGAAGTATTTTACTATCCCAATTACAGTCCCTCAATACAGCCCCTTTGCTTTCTACTTTCCACACACACATACAGTATTCAGTATAAACATACACAGAATCACAAGTACAATACACATACATACACACACTCACATTTTCTCCAGCGGTTGAGTTGGTGATTACTGTGTTGTTTTTGGTTTGCCCAGGGGAGAATACTTGGCAACTGTCAAGACTTGTTCTACTAAAGCTTGTGTTAAAAACACACATGAAAGTCAGAGATGACAGGCATAATTTAAGCCATAATTTCTTTTATGAGTGTTCTCTCTGCGAAGCACAAACTATGAACGCCTGGGATCTTACCAAGTTCTGAAAATTATGCATGAAGCAAAAACAAAAGATTTATTCATTTAAAAAAAAAAAAAAAAAGAAAAGAAAAAAAGAAAAATCGACAGTCCGTTACTATTTGCACCCTCCCTCTTTGTTTTTCTTCCTCACACATATGCACAAACACAATATAATCACAAAGGGCTGTATTAATAGAAAAATGCACAGGGGAAAATGAGCAAATCAAAAAAGAAAGAAGGAGAGAATAGCAATGAACGGACAATTAACGACAGAGACAGAGGTACTGGGGACAGAGGTGGAAAATGCCTGAAAGGTGACTTAGAATTTATCTCACAGCTACCAACAGACCTTGAATTTTCAAACACACACACACACACACACACACACACACACACACACATATGCATTAACAGTATGAGGGAGTTCAGTGTGCCATCTGTTTTGTGTTATCACTCTCAAATAATCTTCCTTATCTGTAAAGTGTAACAGAAGCACATTCCGTTCCTCATATTTATACTACACTGGCCATTGCATTAAATTCTATAATACATTACACGTCTCACAATATCAGATATGGTCCTGTTTTATATCCAGCACATAAATTACTGTTAAAATGTATGCTTATGGCTTTAAAGTTATTATGGAACATATTCTGTTCATTTATTACTAGGAAATGCTTGCAGGTGTTTCCCCTCAGCTGATTACATTTTGCAGGTTTACACACTATTCCTTTCTCCTCCATCTTGCCAACTAATATATTAAACATTGCTGGAAATCAAAATTCATTTCATGCATGTTAAATTGTTTATTTGTACACTGAAATTTCACAGCAATTCCTTTTTATTCTGCTGTCTGCAATCTGTACATCCAGATAAACATACACTCTTTCTGAGCTCTTGCATAACACACATCCAAACAGACCTGTGTGACTGTTAGAAACCACATGGTTTTGGTTCAAGAGGTCAAACTATAAATTCTTCCTATAGAATATTTTCCTTCGGCCAGCCACACAGATGCTCTGTAGTATGCCATTTTATGGATGTCTGAAATAAAGCACCTGTCGCCTGTCAAAATGAGCTATTATGCCGTCAGTCATTGTTTATTGTTGTAAAACAACATAGCTGTCATGCTTATGACATACTGTAACAATGGCTGCCATAGTGAGTAGTTTTGTACTGTGTATTCCTGTCACGATGTACTGTATTAAGTGCCTTAGACTGCAGATTGGTTCTCTGCCTCATTTTTAGCTCTGGTCGCAAAATATTGACGTACAGAGGATTTTTATGGATGACCCATGAGCCCTTCTAACCATCAGATATATACAGATATATACAGGGTGTGATTTGCATAGAGGGGATGGAGGGGATATCCCACCTTCTGGTCTATCCCTACTGCTACAGAATTATTTGTGACCCTGGACCACAAAACCAGTCATAAGTGTCAGTTTTTCGAAATAAATAAGCTTTCCATTGATGTATGGTTTGTTAGGATCAGACAATATTTGGCCGAGATGCAACTATTTGAAAATCTGGAATCTGAGGGTGCAGAAAAATCAAAATACTGAGAAAATCACATTCAAAGTTGTCTAAATGAAGTTCTTAGCAATGCAAATTACTGATCAAAAATGAAGTTTTGATATATTTACGGTAGGAAATTTACTAAATATCTTCATGGAACATGATCTTTACTTAATATCCTAATGATTTTTGGCATAAAAGAAAAATGGATCATTTTGACCCATACAATGTATTTTTGGCTATTGCTACAAATATACCCCAGTGACTTAAGACTGGTTTTGTGGTCCAGGGTCACATTTATTTATAACTGAGAAAATTTACCACCAATAAATATTTCTTAACATCCATGAAACTGTAATTTGCTTTTTTTATTTTAATAAATATTACATACATGTGGATGTGTATTTTAGTATCTTCATCTTCCAACTACAACATGCATTGGATTTCAATACAGTCATGGTCTTCTGAATTGATAAATGCCCTCAGTCTGAATTTAAATCAGACGAACCAGCTAAACAAAGTGAACTGCAATCATTGACAACACCTGCCTCAGATCCTTATCATTTTCATAAAAACATCAGAGAGCATTTGCAAATACAGCATAGTTATGGGAACTTCAGCCTCTTGGTGAATCGTAATTGCCGAGACCTGTCAGCTTTTGTGCAACTGAATGTATCACCACGGAGGAAAACATACTGCATTGAGAGCTCTTTTTAAATGTCTAATGCTCAAAAAGCATGAAGTGCTGTTCAACAACCTGCCAAAAAGTGTTGCCTTTCATTAGGTTTTCAGAGAGTTTGATTTTAAATTTGTCATGAGCAATTACTGAACTGGAATGAGGTAAACAGTCATTAATGGTGCCTTGAAAACATTAATATATTATGTCATATTTATTAATTATTGGATTCAGTCAAAGAACTAAGCAACACCTTTAACAAAAGTTGCTGATCAATACTTTAGCAACAGTTGCTGTTCTCCATATTATCAATGTATGGAAGCCCTGTGTGAGTGAATGTTTTAAAGAGGATTGGAGTTGACGTTTTTATATCTAAAAATATTATAAAAAGTTGAGGGGCACTTCAGTTCTCCAACTTTTTAAAATTATTTTGAGAAAAACATCAGTAAGAATATGTATGTGCTCCAAAGTAAATTATTGCTTATTCGCAATGATTAAAGGCCTGGCTTGTTGTCATCATTTACTCACCTTCGTGTCATTCCAAACCAATGTAAGAGTTTCTTTCTTATGTTGAACATAAAAGAAGATATTTTGAAGAATGCTGGTGATCAAAAAGTTGATGGTCTCCATTGACTTCCATAGCATTTCTTTCCCTACTATGGAAGTCAGTGGGGACCAATAACTGTTTGGTTTCTTTAAAGTTCTTCAAAATATCTTCTTTTGTGTTCAACATAAGAGAGAAACTTAGAATGACATGAGGGTGAGTAAATGATGACAAAATGTTCATTTTTGGGTGAACTATTCCTTTAAGCTCTTAGTGGAGGTAAAAGTATCTAAAGAGATCATCAATCCATGGAGTAATAAATTCTTAAACAGTTCTGTTCACTTACATTGATTTTCTGTTCACTTTCTGATTTCTTAACTCCTGTAATCTGTAGAATACCCATTGGGAGAATTGTGTACCTGTGGAGAAAGAGTAACAAGAATGAGCAATCCTGTGAGGAAGAATATAAAGAAAGAGAGTAAGAGCTGTGTTACCTGTCATCAGATGTTCCAAGCACAACACGGTCCTTCTCCCAAGTAATGTTGGCCTCAGGAATACCATTGACCTGACATTGGAAACGTGCAACATCTCCCTCATCTACACTCTAAAAAATGCTGGGTTAAATACAACCCAGTGCTGGGTAAATATTGGATAGAACACATGCTGGGTTGTTTTCAACCAACAGTTGGGTTAAATGTTTAACCCAACCTTCTGGGCAGTAAACCAACCGCTGGGTCTAAACAACCCAATCGCTGGGTTCGTCCATATTTTACCCAGCGATGGGTTGTATTTAACCCAGCATTTTTTTTAGAGTGTAGAGGGAAGAAAAATATTCCTTCATTTTTTACCTCTTCATAAGCACATTTCACTTTAACATGCACTATTGATGGAAATCAACAAGTCATCCCTATGGGACATTCTGTAAAGCTGGTCTGAGTGAGTAATAACAAACAAAAAGAGCAGCGAAGGCTTGGGGTAGCATCAGGTGTTCATTCTACAAACATCATGTAAAGTTCAGTGAATAAATTGCATTTGCTTGAATTGGTAGATTCTATGCTGAGAACAGTGAGAATAATCTCTCTCATGCCCACACGCACATACATTCCTGTTCTCCCTCCCTAGGAATTGCTGTCATTTGGTATCTTTGATTTGGATTTCGTGACCCGAGCAGTCTATAATGCAGGTCAATGAGTCAAGTGTGGGCTGAATACCACAGTCCCAGTATCCTTTAGTTCTGAAACAGTTCCCTGGTGACTTCCCCCCTCTACCAACAGCATGGGAAGCATGAAGCGACAAACTGCACCAGAAGAGAGGTGGAACACTGATAAGAAAAGACGTATTTGAACATACGCATACTGAGCAGCGCACAATATGAGACAGATGACAAGTACAGTGTGCACACATGAACACTCCCTCGAACACAAAGACAAATGTGAGCAGGTTGTGCTCAAACCTGTGTTGATCACAGTATGGCCAATTTGGCCGTGAGTCTAAATGCACTTTTATCTACAAGCCAGGCTGTTGTTTTCATTAGCAACAGAAAATGTCCCAGTACAATGTGTCTCACTGCAGATCTTCTAATCTAAATGTGAGAGACAAACAATTACTACCAGTTTTTCTTTTATCAGTTGACTTCATGTGCCGTTCTATCCAGCTGGCTCAGATAAATCGAGAGGTGAAGTGAAACGTTGACTTGATATTTATAATCCAGAACGACAATGGTGAGTGAATTATGCATGCATGCATGTACATATGTTGCATACTCTATCTATCTATCTATGTGTGTGTGTGTGTGTGCATTTATAGGCTCTAAGGTACAATGAAATATTATGCTTTAGAATTTAGTGAAGTAAAAGACTGCCACTAATTTCTTTACTCACCTAAACCACTTTTACTCATAGTTAGCACTTGGCATGTGTTAATTCTGGACCAGGTTTATAATGTGCAACTGAAATTCTTTTAGCAGACTGTTGATAAGTATTTCATTGTCCTTAATTATAAACTGTTCACCACTTTAGCTGACTCTGTTCTGCTACAAGCCAAATTATGCTGAGCTCTCTCTCTCTTTCTCTCTCTCACTCTCTCTTTCAGGCAGAGACAGTCAGGGGATTTTTTTGTGGATTCATTTGGACGATGGAATGATGAGGGACTGATGGCAGATTGAGGCTTGCCCTGTAAACACTTACTCCCAGTTTCACAGAGGAAGAACAAAGAGGGCTTCTGTCAGGTCTCACCACAGCAGTTAAATCAACCTGCCTAAGGGGAACAATACAACTAAATCTGTCACAATAAACCATAACTTGATGTGATGCACCTGCATGATGGCACATATTCTGCCCACAGCACATATTTAATGAAAGAAACAAATAAGC
The DNA here is from genome assembly GCA_021397915.2 of Tor tambroides. NCBI lineage: Eukaryota > Metazoa > Chordata > Actinopteri > Cypriniformes > Cyprinidae > Tor > Tor tambroides. The sequence continues at coordinate 64,929 of JAFVLL020007032.1, read as the reverse complement.
AACTATTGTTATGTACAATATTGTTATGCACAATTATGCATTCCTAATGAAAATACAAGGGTGACCATACGTCCATATGCATATCCTCCTGATCGGGATAAATACTTGCTGAAGGTAATGATGAAAAGTAGTTTGACCAATAGCATGCAGACATTGTACATAATTGACCAATCATGGTGTGCGAGGAAGTGAGATCTAAAGAGAACGGTCAATGCAGTGCAAATATGCGTACATATATAATGTATGAGGACTCTAGAGAGCACATCGATAGGAAAACAAAGCCAAACACCAGACATTTTAGGTCATTTGAATTAAATAAGTGACATATGGTGACTCTACTATTAGATAAAGCTCATTTCAACGCTCATACAAACTACATCAGATGATTTATGAGATATGTATTCTCGCTCTTATGTAGTGCCAAATCATATCTCTCTTCATTTCCTCTTTTTTAAACACCATACTTGGATTTTAAACAGTCAGTTAGGTCATACACACTGGCTCTATATCCCACGATACCGTAATGTTATGTTTTCCAAACTAGGATGACAATTCCAGTAATCGGATGTTTTATCTGAGCAGTTATTTAGTAGAAATGCACCCCAGGGTGAACAGCCATTTGACTTGGCTTCTTCTCAAAATGTGTCTGACTCTTCATGAATGCTGGGGTGGTCATGCTTCATAAATATCCCTTCAGTGATAACACTGACTGGTGTCAAGAGTTGAGAAACAGCCTTGTTCTCTTGACTTCTTTTATTTATTTTTTTGTTTTTATGAAGCGAATCCACACTGAAGAAATACTATGCAATTTACTTATCTTTTAAAATCTAGTCCAAATCATTGTAAGTTACAAAAATGATAAGCAATTATGATATGACCCCTTCAAATACATTAAAAACAAACAGAACACTCAAGTAATGACAATGCAATCCGTGACACATTTTGAGAAAGATCATGTCTCATCTCCTCTAAGGAGGTGATTCCCGTTAATGCAACATGATGTAGGACTGTGGTTTTTCTTCTGAAAAGGGATGGGGAGGGGGGTGTCCAGAGGGACATCAATCAAAATTCATTCACTTACACACAGATATGAACTGAGATGCACATATTTACAACAAATTCCACTCCTCAGATTCTCCAGTTGACTGGAGCAAAGGTGATATTCTTCTACCTGCGCATTCTAGTTTACAAAGGATCAGATGCAGAACACATTCTCTTTCTGTGTGCATGTGTGTGTTTGTCAGTTAACGGTTTCTCAGTTCCTTTTTTACCCTTTCCCTGTATTGCGTTTTTAAAGCAATGTTTACCAAGATCACTTTTTTCAAACACATGAATATAGACTGTAAATTGCGGAGGAAGTGGTCACATCAGGTCTCACACAAGGTGAGAGCAAAACAGGACGTGATCTAAATTGTTCCAGCGATGTGGCTCATAGTGCTTTTACATTTTATCTTTGCATCTAAGGCCATTCTGTTTTTTATTTTAGTTGCATCATAGTTACGTAAGATGATTCACAGTACATTTTCAAATACTTATATTTAAATGGCATTTATTGTATTGACCCAAAATTTCAATAAAGCCATAAGCACATGCATATAAGCATGCATAATCCAGGCAAGCAGCATAAAAACAGTGCTCTAAAATTTCACTAAACAAAGCCATTCCAACATTCACAAAGAGACTGAAATCCACAACACACACACACACAACAGACACACATCAACACTTGCCCGTTTCCCCAGTTGCTTCCTTCCTCTTTAGTTCCCTGAAAAAACTGTTTATTTCTTCTGAATTTATTCACACACCCCACCCTTTAATAAGGGTGGATTATACTACCACAAAGACTGAGCTCAAGTATGTATACATCTATAAATATCACGAAACATGTTCAACTAATGCTAGAAGAAAGAGATTTTTTCTCTGTCAAAGGTCACTCCTACAGTGACCCCTTTATTTTTCTGTAGTTTCCAAGTAGGGGGAGATCCAACACTATCTCATTTTAAATATCTCAACAATCTGACACACCCAGTTTAGGAGCTCTACTCCAAGAGAGACATGCAAAATGTGTAGTAGTGAGAGCAGAATTGAGAAACCCCAGAATGGTGCTTATATAACCCTTAAATGAAGACTTTTTGAAGTACTGAGCACAAATGAAGGAAATCCTTTACTGACTGTTAATGTGACAAGGTCATTAAGTCAAACATAATGACATACATGAATTTTAAGGGAGACAAAAGTTGAGGACCGGGGGGCCAAGATGACCACTAAAAGTTTTTGTGGAAATCCTAATTGAGTGCTGATGGGATAGCTATTTTTTTTAAAGAACTGTTTAGACAAACTACATCATGTGTTTGGGAAAGAAAAAAACAGACCATCACCACTAAGAAAATATTCAAAATTTGCTAATAGAGGCCATCAAACTGGAGATAACATTAATATATATTTTAGACACTGACTCATGTCTGCTCATTCTCTGTGAAGGTAATAAAATACGTTCTAAGCGGAGCTTCCCTTGAATAAAGTAAATACCCATCATGCACTCCACTTTCATTGAATGACTTTTAATTACTGCTTATTGACTTTGGTCACAGAAGCATTGAAAATGTAACACAGACACTTAGTCAGCTGCACCACCCTTCTAAACACAGACAGCTCAATCAACAAAAAGCTGTCGTTTCGGAGGTTTTATGTTCCATTAACTGCAGATTAAACATCAATCGTACCAGTGGACTGAGTGGGAATTTACGCTCAGAAAGTTAAATACATGATATGTGATGGAGGGTCATCGATCGTCTCAGACAATAATTAAATACAGAATCAATGTTTTTCAAATACTGCTGCACTGCGAGTGTTGGATTCAATACCTGCACAGACATTCTATAAGAGTGATGCATGTGGACCATTTGATTTCATCCCAACTTGACCCTGTTTTGCCATTGGTATCTAAGGAAATCCATTTCAACCTATATGAGTTTTAAAAAGGGGGTACTTGCAAACTGTTTTTTCATAATTGTGTTTAAATCTTACAAATGTGTCCTAGAAAACTTTATTTCTAGGTATTGCATCTTTTATATCTCACAAATGTGACTTTTTTTCTGACAACTGCAAGTTTCTTTAAAATTAGACTTTATCCCACAAATGCGACTACATATCTCACAATTATGACGATTTCTTGTAATCATGACTTTATTTCTCATAAATGTGAATTTATGTCTCAGTTGTGACTTAATTTCTCATAATTGTACATTAATCTTGCATTAATTTCTTAATTTCTCATGATTGCAATTTAAATGCTGTTACATTGCAACTTTATTTCTCGTAATTGCAACTTCAGATCTTAATGCAGTGTTATATGTTAATATTGCAAGTGCAGTTTTTTAAAAACTATACTTGCATTGTAAATCAGAATTGAAAAGAGATGCTCTTAGAACACTACTTGGTGCGTGTTACTCTGTGTCAACTTCTGCTCTATTTTCAGACTGAATGTGTGATCTTTAACCATTTAGATGAAGATTTTTTGATCTGGGCTTGTAATCGCTAATTTCTTGTGCATTTCTACAAGCTTACTGGCACGTGACATTGCTGTGAACTTTGCTGTGTGTACTTAATGTGTGTACCTAATGGCCGCACACTTCCTTTGTAGCGACATAGCAGAAATGCATTTTTCCACAAATATAAACCTCACAGAAAACCACACTGTTTTCAGATCTCATATATGCATTGATGTTGTGTGTAGCTGGTGCATGCATGGCTTTGAATAACACTGCGTCTGGCGTAGCTTGAGCATACATCAGACGTCAGTGAGCACAAGGTACACCACAAGACGGAAACAAACAATCCAGAAACAACTAGTTTAATGACATTTCAAAGGCTGTGAGTCATTGTCTTCAGAAAACCTTGCCGAACTGTCCAGGTCATACGCAAAAACAGAAGTGTGAGAAAGTGCAAGTGCTGGAAGAAATTAATACTGACATATATATTTAATCGATATCATTAAACAATTTTTTTAATGGGTGAAAAGGAGATCTAAATGTAATTTACTGACTCCTTCCAATCACACTTGATTTGTTAATATAACTATAACAAGTGTGTAAATCTCATCGTCAAAGATTAAAGGTTTAAAATGGATAGAACTATATTTCTTTCAGCTCCCACCTGTTATGAACATGTCATGCATAAATTATATAGCACTACTTAACCCCCAGGCCAGAACTCAGCATGAAGCCAGCATGTAAATCTTGAGGATTTAATTACAGGAGCATACTGTTTTGTGCACTTACCATGTGCTGTTTTATTTCTTCCTGAAGAATGGATTATGGTCATATGAGGTGGATGGTGTGCTAGGGCTTTGGAGCTACGGTCATCACAACACTATGATAATAACAGAGAAAACTTCAGTGGACTAAATCATGCTGAGGACTGAAAATATGATTATGTTTACAAAATCGTTTATATTTTTAAATAAAGTATGATTTTCATTGCTGTTACTGCATTTTTTTTTTTTTTTTAGCAAAACACTTTTAGGCTCTTGGCAAAATGTGCTATGCATGTTTTAACGCACGTATTGAGGTGGTAGCACTTCCTTTCTGTCAAGTTATGCTAAGTTGTACTCTTGAAGGCAGCACCATTTTCCCACACAAACCAAGAGAGAGAGAGGGGATAAAAAATCTAGCTTTAACTGCCATTTTGCTCAATAAAAAGTACGACATAAAAGCAGAAAATTGTTAAATGCATCGTTTACACATTCAGGAGGGACACAAAAACCATCTTTGCCTTAAATGACTCGTGCATAATTTGGGGGAAAAGAAGACAGAGCAATGAGTGTCAATTTCGATAAATATTAGCCTCGTAGATATTTTATGCAGAGACATGTATGTGTCAACTTGCAGTGACAGGAGGGTGCAAGGCTGCGCGCTGGGGGCGGAGTTGGCAGAAAGCTCTCAAGGAAAAATTTGTGAGTCAGTTTAGTGAGACTGAGGGTAACCGTGAACTAGTACACACCTCTCTCGAGCAAAAACACAGGACTGAACTTTAGGACTTGTGAAAGACCGCATGGGTACCCGACTCCGGCGAGTCAAAATGCATCCTAATCCGAGACACGCTTTGGAGATTTTGGAGACGTATAACAGCGCATGAAACGTAAATGTGAAAGGTATCATCGTGGGATCTTTCACATCGATTGAGGAAGTCACGGATCTCATGCAATGTGTCTTGAGCGCGTGATTTGATTTGAACATCAACCTGCATGTGAAAAAAAAACTCATTGAAGATGAATGAAACGAGCACGAGTCGTGGCAAGGAAGGTTGGGACCCCACCATCCCGGTCATTATGTTCATTTTTGGTGTGGTCGGTAACGTGATTGCAATCGTAGTGCTTCGAAAGTCGCGAAAAGAGCAAAAAGAGACCACTTTTTACACCCTGGTGTGTGGACTTGCCGTAACTGACCTCTTGGGAACTCTCCTCGCGAGCCCAGTCACCATTGCCACCTATGTGAAAGGACAGTGGCCCGGCGGCAACGCGCTGTGTCAGTATTCCGGCTTCATTTTACTCTTCTTCTCCTTGGCAGGTCTCAGTATTATCTGTGCCATGTCCGTCGAGAGGTACCTCGCGATCAATCACGCGTATTTCTACAACCACTACGTGGACCAGCGGGTGGCAGGCTTGACGCTCGCGGTGATCTATGTGTCCAATGCACTCTTCTGTGCTCTTCCCAGCATGGGACTGGGATCCGTGGTGCAACAGCATCCAGGAACCTGGTGTTTCATTGACTGGCATAGCAACGACAGCACGAACGCCACTTTCTCCTACATGTACGCGGGCTTCAGCTCCGTCCTCATCCTCGCCACGGTCCTCTGTAACGTGCTGGTGTGCGTGGCTCTCATCATGATGCACAAGCGCTTCGTCCGCAGGACCTCGCTGGGGACGGACCAGGCGCGAGTCGCGGAGATCAGGCGCAGGCGGAGTTTCGCGCGTCTGGCCGGCGCGGAGATCCAGATGGTCATCGTTCTCATAGCCACGTCCATTGTCGTTCTCATCTGCTCAATTCCTTTGGTGGTAAGTGGTGTTTGGTGGCCTCTGGGAAATGACAGCGTGCTTTGATTTAGACGAAGTTGCACTAAATGTAATTATGTGGGGAAACTCACAAAACAAAACGCAAAGCAGGCTGGTTTGCCAGATGGTTTGCTAATAAAAGTCCACGAGTTCACTTACACGTAGTTTAAATACGGTACGGAGGAGTGTTTTCATCACAAGATAATGTGAAATAGTATCATACCAATTTTACAATACCATACATTGTAACTGTATCTACAGTAAAATTGTAAATTAAAGTGAAAAGTATGAATTCCAGTTTAATTTACTGGGCAATATATAGGCTATAGTCGTACAAGAAAATATTGTGTTTTTTATAAAGAAAAAATATGGGATACCTTTCCTGTATCTTTATATAAATTAATGACATTTAGATAGTATTGATAAAATATACAGTCAAACAAATGCATCCCATAATGCTTGTGATGTTTACATCTTTCTTGCCACTGTTTTTCAAATGGTAAGGTTCTGGCAAACACAACGGCCAGCTTTTTGCCATAAAAATACCACGATTTTTACGACGATTAATGTTTTTTTTGGGGGGGCTCTGTTCATACTAAAACACTCATAGGTTGAAAACACTCATACAGTTTTACATACTGTACAATTTCAGTCAGCACTGAGATTGAAAAGTGATGAAAAGCCCAAAAGTTTGTCAAGGTCACAAACTCTACTGATTGTTACCTACGCAAAATGTTCACTGAATGGGATTGTATCTGTATGTAGGATCTGAACGCTGATTACTTTATTATGTGTTGACTCATAGTGGAAAGCCTGAGGAGAAAACCAGTATCTGATATCAGTGCGTGTACCCTCATCTGCTGTATCAAATAGATAGTGGTTGGTGTCAGAAATCAATGTATGATAACTAAAGATAAGTAAACATATAATGTCTTGTTTCCTGTTTAGGTGCAGGTGTTTGTGAACCAGCTGTATCATTCTCCAGAAGTGACGCTAGCAAAGCTGAACCCAGACCTTAAAGCCATCCGTATTGCCTCTGTCAACCCCATTCTGGACCCCTGGATCTACATCCTGCTGAGAAAGACAGTCGTGCAGAAGATTCTAGAAAAGATCAAGTGCCTCTTCTGCCGTATCGGTGGGAGGAGACACGGGAGGAGCACTACGGCGTTCCACTGCGGTAACGGCGTCCACAGCTCATCGGTCATATCTCGTGATTTGCCGTCGCTAGCGCTGCCCGAGCTGCCAGAGGTGATCAGCACATCGCAGATGTACCTGTATCCCATGGAGGCGGGACAGGAAATGGGCTGCTGCGGTGGCTCTGTACAGAGCAGGTCGTGTTCGACTTCAACCGAGCAAACCCTTTTGCAAGACTCTCAGGTGGTAGAGCTCAGCAGTGAAGAAAACAGGATGGAAACGGGCACGGATTTTGTGAAATCACATTCGTGCACAAACTCCAACACAAATGAAGCGCAGTGTTCCAAGCACCAGCCGCTGCAGGTGACCTTTACAGATGAGACTTTGAGCTTACAAGAAAGAAGCATATGATGCATGCTGAAAAACTCGCTTAGTTCAGCAGAACGACGTGTCGGGAGGTGAAAAACATTTCAAGAACAAAAACTGAAAGAAAGAATTCCTAAAAACTCATGAGACTAAAGAAAAAAAATTAAGAGAAAGACTAAGCAAAGGACTCAAAAAAGTGCTTACTATCGTAGGAAAAACAATGTTGCTATATATCTGGGTCAAAACATGCAAAAGAAAAAAAAATTGCATGATGGGATTCTGGAAAGAGTGAAAGATCAGAGGAGGATGGAGAGGCAAACTGGCCTCATTTTGTGATAGTAACTCATAATGCATTTCAAAAGAAATGGGTTTTGTTGAGCAACAGGTTATGCTGGCTGTAGATTCTAAACAGCAAAACAGAGCTCTAAAAAATGTGTATTTAATTTATTGTAAGTTGTTGCGAATTGGCCCTGACTGGCTGATTTGATTGACCCGGGCAAATCTTGATTAGATTTGATGGACGACCATGTGAGCAAATATCTACTGCCCTGCTTCAAGTTCCCTTTTTGCAGACATTTTGGTGAGATCTCCATTAGGTCACAAGTTCAAGTAACCAGAGTGCCTTGTTAGCTTTTCTCACGCTGGAACTCGTGGTTTAAAATTTCCTTTTCCTTATGTTAAGGTGACCAAAACACATTTCTTTTCCATTGGTGCATAAACAACTGTCCACTATTTCAAACTTACATAAGATGTAGCTAAGTGTACATTCTTTGGAATTTCCATAATATGTACAATATTCTGTGAATTAACCAAGCAATTTCATATCCATGTTTACTGAGAGTAACACCATCACAAAATATAGCGGTACCCAAAAACTCATCATACAATGTAAGAGCACATGATACACAGCACATTACTGCTAATTTTTGTTTCTTTTAAACTATGTGTAGATGATAGAATGTATAGTGAGGTGATGAAATCGTAAAAGCTATTAAGATGCTGAATGTCTTTTAAGGTTGTATGTTTTGCACTTTTAAATCCTTGTAACCACTGAAGAAAATCTGAACTGTCACTATCAGTCAGTGGTCATCGAGGGAGAACTGTTGAGTTCATCTGTACATACTTGTGATGTTAAAATGTGAATGCTGTCTTGCTTTAATTTATTGTAGTCTTTTTTAGACAATCTGTGGACTCTAGTTAGTTCTTCTCTGTGAGAAGGTCAAGTTTGAGATGGTTCTACTCATGTTGAAGCAGTTATATGGTTTTTGTTTTATTTCACAATTCTTATGTGTATCAAAACAGTATGAGGCATGATTTAAACTACTTAGCACCATCATCTGCTGCATGTATATAAATGATTCAACATTACTGTATATTTTCACCATTTCATTTTCACGTTTTCAAACACAAAGACAATCTTGTCTTGCTCTTACCCTCGATGTGACCCTCCAGAATGTGCAATGGCCAGCTATTTTATGCTGAAATAAACTCTTGAACTGAAGACGAATAGAAAACTGAAAACAAAAATCTTATGGTATTTGTTGTCGCACTCTTACATATTAATAAAAGCACAGCAGCTATATAACATAATTCAAATATCATTGAAATCATTTAAATGAAAGTTCCCAGTCCTGCCAAGCATTACAAATCAATTTATTATATCAGATTATTACAAAATTGGACGTTGTCATTTGTGACCCTGGACCACAAAACCAGTCTTAAGTCGCTGGGGTATATTTGTAGCAATAGCCAAAAATACATTGTATGGGTCAGAATTATTGATTTTTTTTTTATGCTAAAAATCATTAGGACATTAAGTAAAGATCATGTTCCATGAAGATATTTTGTAAATTTCTTACCATAAATGTATCAAAACTTAATTTTTGATTAGATTTGATTCATTTGGACAACTTTAAAGGTGATTTTCTCAATATTTTGATTTTTTTGCACCCTCAGATTCCAGCTTTTCAAATAGTTGTATCCCAGCCAAATATTGTCCAATCCTAACAAACCATACATCAACGGAAAGCTTATTTATTCAGCTTTCAGATGATGTATAAATCTCAATTTTGAAAAATTGACACTTAAGACTGGTTTTGTGGTCCAGGGTCACATTTAGCCTTAGGTATTACTGAATAAAGTTTAAAATCAATTTCTACACTTGCTATCAAAATTAAAGGCAAACGTCTAATCAAAAACATTTGAGAAATTGTTTGAGAAAGACATCTAAAGATGTCATTTTTAACAAAATCCAATTTATATTGGAAATTTTTTATCTTGATTTGGCATTCAAGTAAATAAATATGACTTCAGAGATGCAAAAAGTCTTATGTCCAGAGAACATCAATGAACACAATGGATCTGTTCAAAAATGATTAACAATTTACTGATGGGACAAGTCCAAAATTTAAAAAACAAGACCAGTATTCATAAGATACTCATCCTACTCACAGCATAGATTGGATCTGTATGTGGAAAAAGACAGATGACCCATAATGACCCAAAATTTAGTTTCAAGTGTAATGTTTCCAATGTGTCAGCAATCCTTGTGTCCACTTTTTTAAAAGGTCAGAGCTCATTATATTTTTAGAAGAATAAATGACTGGTCAGGTTAGGTCATGTTAGACCTCTTAAATTCTTGTATAAAATCATCTCATTCATCATGTTGTATCCACATCCTTAAATATATAAACTCTGACATTCCGTTTGCTTTCGTGGTTCAAACTAAATAAGTCCAGTGATTCACTGGGGTATCATTATATGATCCTTAAACAATGACCAATGTGCAGGGACAGATCTGGAGACCTTCACCGACTGTAGACATCCCATAATTTCATTACCTCATGAAGAGAAATCAGTTCTACTCTCCACTGCAAGTATTTTCAGCATGACTCATGCATTTGTGCACTTACTGTGACATACAAACTGCCACCTGTCCCAGTTCCATACATATACATAAATGAGAGCTGACAAAAGCGATCCTTCACTGAAGTCCTACAGAAGCACAGTCCACAGTCCATCAGTTTCAGGCATCTCCCTAAAACATCATTAACCAAGACGTTAGTGTCCTCATTTATTTGAATAAAGCAACAATTAGCAAAGGATTAGCAGGAGGCAGAAGGATGCTGGAAGCTTCCGCCAGGTCCCACAGGTGCCAAATAAAAAGCATTAGAGACGTAAATGTCCCAGTTTGCAGCCCACGCACGCAGCTGGACAGTATCAGTGCAGATAGTGTATGAATGCTATGAATAATGGGGTCAGTGGCAGTAACAGCCAAGATCATGCACACATGTAAGGCATGTCACAATCAAACTGAAATTGTGGGGTACTTAGAACAGAGTAAAGCCTATTTCATTTTGAACCAGGGGAACAAACAGTGTTAATGTCAGGTATTTTTATGTAAAAAAAAAAACAAAACCTACAGCAACCTGTAGCACATTATTCTACCTGCACATAGAACACATTAAATCCTTATATAATCCTATAATAAAGCGTGCAACCTAAAAGTCTGTTTTTAGTCAACAGTCAATGGTTAATATTCCTCCCTACATGACCTCTCTCCTCTCCTGCAAGATCTTTAGCCGGAGTTTAACCCGTGACTCCATTACTCCTACTTCATTTCTTAGTATCGCTAACTAAACTCCAAAAGTCTGTAGATAGATAATGGAGCAAATGTGTGTGTTTGTGTGTATCTTGCTCTTCCCACTGGTACATCAGAGATTCACACTGCTTTAACAGCACTCGGGTCCCAAGCGAGGGCTCACATCTCACATAAAACAGGACCGAAACAAAGCCAACTAGGAATGATGACATTGCTAATCAAGACAGTACATTAAAGGGGTCATGAATCAAAATTCTCTTGATCTTTTGACATATAAGAGGTCACTGTATCATAAAAACATCCTGGAAGTTTCAGAATTCAAAACGTTCTCATTAACATAAAAACAGCTTATATGGAAGCCAGGCTGTCAAAACGACAGCTTGTGGAACGTACCACTTTATGACGTAATAGTGTGGTTAACACCACCTCCACAGGAAAAGATCAACGCCTGCTTCTACATCACTGCCTGTTTAGCCCCACCCACCGATTTGCGCAAGTAGTGTAAATAATGAAAGAGACAAACGCAGGTCTATGCAGAAACCAAACAATAAAGATGGCTCAGAAGACAACAAAATGCAGTGCCAAGCTGTGGAAAAACACAGTCTTTGCATTGCCTTCCTTCTGATTCCAACATTAGGAAACAGTGGATGAACTTTATTTTTAAAGAAGTTCCAGACTGTGTCAGTGAGAACTTGTTCCTTAGTTCACTTCATTTTACCGGGGATTTGCAAACAAGGCACAATTTGACACAGGATTTTCAGAAAAACTGAAACTAAAAGACGATGCTGTGCTGACTATATTGGATCCGATCCAACAGTAATGTCGCACCACACAAATGTGAGTAACTGTTTTTATTACGTGGTCACTATTGCTTTGTCTGTTATTACATAAGGATGTAGGCTGTCAAACATAGGCAGCGGGTGTTTACTTCCGAGTCTAAAATCTGTCACACCTATTCAAACAGAGCATTCTGATGTGGGGGGTGAAAAACAGGACAGAAAATTACTTCCATAAAAGCCAGTTACTTGTAAATTATGATGATTTTTGTCGTAAAAATCTTTATAACATTATAAGGGAACAGTACAAAATAATAAAAAAGGTTCATGACCCCTTTAAAAAGGGATTGCTCTGCTATTTTGGAAACTTAAAAGGCGACGCTTAGCTGTGCTAAAACTATGAAATAACCACAGAAAGCTTCAGTAAAAGGAAGGAATTTATGCTCTTGTTTGAGTGAAAATGATCCAGAAGCATTTCAAATTCTTCTTGGAATCTGGTGCTTGCTTTACAAATTTACTGGGAATATTAACACTATGAGGAAATCGATCAGAACCCTGGATTATGAAATTAACTCAACAATACATATCTAACCTAAACAATATACACAGATGAGGACACACAAAACCAGCCTCTAGAGTCCTCGTGCCTTGACTAAAACACTCTGTGAGGATGAAGTGGGTTCGCTGTCTTCTTCGACAATCACCTCTTTGGCGACCCCACGTGTGTCCACAACAACTGCTGTTTTCTTTAAGTCCTCATATTTTTTCTGTCTATCAGCCATGGCTGTGCAAGCCTCAATCACTTCATCGCTTTCAAAATCATAATCGCTCTTCAGCTCAGGAGCTTCCACAAGAAGCCTTCGGGCTTCATCTTCCTGTTTCTCTCTTTCACGGAGAGCTTTTTGCTGCTCCCGGAGTTGTAGGGCCCAGCCTAGGTCTTCCTCCCAGAGGGGGCGCTCAGACGGATGCAGGTGCAATGCCACTTGGAAGGACCGTACAGCCTGGAACACACAGAGGGTACATTAAACGTGTGGGAATTAACATAAAATAATACATGCTTTAAAAGTATTTATCTATTATAGTTAATGTTAACAAATTTTATTTTACTGTAAATGTGTTATTAGATCAATAATACAGTAAATACACTAATATTGTGAAATATTATTACGATCTGAAAAATTGTTTAGATTTTAATATATTTCAAAATGTAATCGATACCTCTGAGGCAAAGCTGAATTTTCAGCAGCCTTTACTGTCTTCAGTGTCACATGATCCTTCAGAAATTATTTTAATATGCTTATTTGCTGCTTGAGAAACATTTCTTATTATTATCAATGTTGAAAACGGTTTACTACCCTAATAATACATTCATTAATGAATAGAAAGTTCAATAGGTCAGCATTTATTTGAGATATAAATATTTTGCAGCATTATAAAAGCATTTACTCTCTCTTTAATTGAATGCATCTTTGCTGATTAAAAGTATTAACTTATTTAAATAAAAAAAAATCTGACCCCAAACTTTTGAAGGTTATTATAAATTATATATATAGAGACGGGCCCAGTATACATATATCAACAACTGTTTTTAAAATGTTATATTTCTCAATATAATAAACACTATAATTCAAAACAACTTGAATACTTTGAATATTATAGCAAAGTGTATGCTATAGAGCACTAAAATAAACAAATAATGAATAAATCCACCAACAAAATTCGTAATACATGTACATCTTGAGATTAAGCTTTAAATCTAACCCTTCTAACCTAACTGCTATCTCAAGATAGTTTCATTAAAATGATTTCATGTTTTTATTTGAACTTAAATGTTTGATATGACCAAAAGCAGTGGCACGCTGAATGCTAGTTCTGCCCTCTGCTGTGTTTTGCTAAAATATAACATGTATGGACTCTATAATACTTCATGAGCAAAATCCTTACACTCCAAAATGAACATGAACAGATGTTTATTCCACAATCAAACCAAATGAGCATTCATGACTCCCTGCTAGTTCTCATAATAAAATAAACCTCTGCAGCCTTCTGGAACTAATGAAAATGTACTAAAACAACTTCATTTACACAAAAGTCATTTCCCATTTCTTGCCAAAAAAACACTTTAAGAAATAAACTAAAAAGAAACACACATGTGGTTTCAGCTCAATTTATAATAAGCCCTAACAAATCACATCATCCATGATCGCATACAAAAAACAAAAACAAAAACAAAAACAAAAAAAACCCAGCAGCTGCAAACCATATTATTAAGAATGAAACAACTACTACATGTGTCCGATTTATTCTACACTCAATATTTGGTGTCCACAGTATTAAAATGACCGTCAGAAAGCTACATATTTATTTTATGAAGATGGCTTTGATGTGCAAACAGCATCACAGATGCTTGAGTGCTGAAGAGGTCGTTCAGTCTACTGATCTAACACATGTTCATTTAATTCCGTATGAGGTCTAAAGCCTAGTTCCTGCTGTGAATCAGTCACCCTGCTCGAGTTACCCAGGGGACGAGGGAATGAAAGAGGGAGAAAGAATGACATTTGCTTTCTCTTCATCCCCTGGGAAAATAATGAATTCATAAATAGGATTTAGCGGGGCATTTTACCTTCATAATTGCCCTATTGACTCGACAGTCTACAAAGGAATGGTCGACTCCTTCAACAGAAACACTAGATCACGTATCAGCCTGAGAGAGGAAGAATATCAGAGCCAGTGTGAGCAAGAGCCAAGAATGCCTAGCCCTTGTCAAGAAGAAAACCTTTAATGAGGAATAAAGCCATCTGATGGCTTCGGGAGCCCTTTTCTCCTCCAGAGTCCTGATCGATTTAACAGAGATGATTTCAACAGTTGTGCTGAAGTCATGGTATAGACTCATTCAAGCTTGCCTCCTCCATTAGAAGTGACCAACGTACAAACTGGAAAGTGCTGAATCCTGTAAGATGACTTTTATTTTCTTCTTGTTTTGTACAAATACAAAAGTTACTTGACATTTTCATGTGGTTATAACAACAACAGTAGGCATGAAAGGGAAATTCATCCTATCAATTTTCTAAATGCATGTTGTTGATCTTCTTGTGAACAATTATGCATACATTTCATTTTTTAACCTCACAATTTTTAATCAAAATGTCATAACTCCAGACAAAGAAAATTATTAACAGCAACTTGTGTACTTTTAAAACTGCACAACACTTTTTTGCAAGAATTTATTCAAATATTAAGGGATCGAACAAAAAAACCTAACCCTTCTTCTCCAGCCTCTTCATTTCTTACTCAAACAAACTTTACAGAACATTCCTTTAGAATGAACTGGAGATTTCCAGGAACAGCATGATTTTTAGTAAAATGTGCTCAAAATGTGGTAAAATTGATTGGATATTAATCTTATGTGAGCTGGAATGTTAAATTATGCAATATCATGATTAAAATTGTGGATACTATGTTTCAGAATCAAGGAAAATGTCAGCTGAAAACAGACAGGCCTCATTTAAAAATGACTACAAATGATCAGCATGGTTCCAAAAGCTTCAACAATGCATAAACACTGATACTATGAACTCTACTTTGACCCAATAGACATAATCATTTACATTAGAGCAAAATAAATGCAGGAGCTCTTATTGATGTTACACGTTCATTTGAGAATGAACACTTGAACAGTTTGAATAAATCTTGAGCAATTATCGTGTGCTATGAATTAAAGATTTGGGCGGGAAAATAGTTATCATCCTTTTTGTGAGCAACCTTTTAACAAAAAGTTAATTACCATTGAAACAGTTCTAAGAAAATGTGTTTCATGATCCTGCAAAAAACTACAGCCCTCTTAAAAATCACAGAACGTAAACATTAGTCCTAACATTTCACCTGAGTCCTCCTCCATCCTCAGGTGTTTTTTCTCTTTGGTGAATGACTTGACAAGGCATGCTTGCTTAGCTCAAAATAGTAAAGTATTTATTCAATCTCTAGCCAAGACGTCAAACTCAGTGTGTGCAATGAGCGTGTGGATTACTATACACACAAGTAGTTACTAGCTGGAGAACTGCAGGATCTGCAAGGTTTTCTTTCATTAAGCCTGTCTGTTTAATGCACACAATCACACACAGGTCGGGGCATGTAAGGTGTGGCAGTGTTCCTCTTCAAGTAATCTTCCATGCTCCTGGGCTTGGATGTACTGAACTATACATTTCATCACAGTGACTCTCAATCAGAGTGATGGATAAGTGGCAAGAGGACTCATCCACCTCATACTGACTGACAAGGACACTGATAGCACAACATGGAGGGATGCTGGATTGGAGACCACAGGCTGTTCGCTTAAAAATGGACGAGATGCTTCAGAATGCTGAATAAACTGTTTGTGTGGAAACAATTCATCACCTAATAAACCGACTCCCAAGGTCGGCTGTTCATTTAGGCTATACAGGTTGTCGCCTAGGGCCCTGATGTTGTGGGCTGGGATATAATAAAAGAAAACATGCTGTTCATTACTAAAAACTTAAAAAAAGAAAAAAAGCAAGAACGCTCCAATTGCAATCAATGAATGGAACTCTGCTTATCGAATCTAAAAAAAAAAACATTGAATCTTCGGACTAAATATCACATTTATGCACATATGTATGTACAACATTATTATTTGCTGTTTGAAAATATTGCAGTGGTTCTATAATTTTTTTTTCACGGTAAGACCCGATGGGGCAGATTTAACCGTATACTTTTGGCATAATTGCATCTACTTACTAGTTCTACTTCGCCAAGGCTTAGTTGGGCGCGGCCCAGAGTTTGCCACGCCTCCCACCAGAGGGGGCGGAGTCTGGTGGCCATCTCTGCAGACTGCACAGCCAGGAACACTTCTTGAAGGGTGATCAACACCTAAGGATTACACATTACAAGGTTAGAAGTTGACAGACTCAATTCTAAAATATTTTCTCAACACTAATTTCAAAATCTAAACAGATTTTAAAGTTGCCCTTATTATGGATTTTTGAAAATTACCTTTCATGCAGTGTGTAACGTAGCGGTATGTGAATGTAAACAGTCTGCAAAGTAAAGCTGAAAGTGCATCATAAAGTTATTGTCTCACAAAAGATGGAGTCGACTCTGAATGGCTTAAACGAGTCATTTAAAATTCTAATTCCCTTTCTGTTAAGTTCACACGTCAAAAGTTAACATATGCATTATGCCTGCTTATGTTCTGCATGGACATCCCGTGAAAACTTGAACCCTCTTCAAAGGCTGTAGCTTGTTCGTGTTGATAACATGTCTACAATTGTTATTTGGGTCTTTACTACATTCCAACATGCACTGTAACGTTAGTAGATCAAGCACAAAAGACTGGTCACTGGACCAATCAGAGCAGAGTAGCCTCACGCAAAGGAGGGGTTTGGAAAGATGAATCTTCGAATTAATCATTTGAAAGTTGTTGAGAAATAAGGTAAATTTAGATGCATATTATAAGAAAATGAAAGTTTTTGACCTTGCATTCATGTAAACCTGTTGTTGGGAACTCTCAAAACAAAATTACGAAGCTTTCAAATAGCATAATAGGAGCACTTTAATAGACCAGGCATCAAACACTTGCTGACTGGGAATCATACACCAAATGAATGATGAACAAACGCTACGAGTATACCGGTTGTTTCCAACACAACAAAGTCACACAGAACACACGCCTCATTGCTAGAAGATGCAAGACAAATGAAAACAATATAAGCTCTAAAACTGACTCCTCCAACTGAATGGGATCATAGTCTGAAACTATGGAGATAAAAATGGAGTTTGTGCCCATCTGTGAAATCGGTCTCCTCCAACTGGCCAAAATCTTCAGACTGGCTGGTACTTTTGGCAGTGTGCACTGACTCCTCCAGACTGCAAATCGGGGCACAAAGTTGGGCAAATGTTGTGTAGTCCAGCCTTTACAAAATCTGATTTATGCAACTTACAACAGCTTTTATAGCACATTGTTAGCAGTTTTAAAATTCACTTTGAGGTATGACTAGGTATAATTTATAGAAGAACAAAACTAAATAATTTTCACCACAGACCTAATTTCAGTCAGATATCCAAACATGACTGTTCTAAAAAGTTACTGCAGTTTTCCTGAAGTAACACATGGTTAATTAGCCTTCAAGATTGGTCTACAAATTAATGTCAAGAATGAGCAACTCTATTCATATTGACTCAGTTACAACAGTTCTCAAGCTGATGTAATTCGAAATTTTATTTTAAACAACAATAAAGTGTTATCACAATGCAAAACATCCACTTGGGCCATAAGAGAGAGACAATATAATAACGAGCGAACAAACACTGCACTACGTGGCAACATAGGGATGTTCTTACATCACAGATGTTTCCATTATAGAGTTTTATTTACTTAAAGCCTTTAAATTCAGGTCAGCCCAATAATCTAAGTAAATACCAGCTTTATACAGGGCAGGGTGTTGCCAGAGAAACAGCAGTTAAAGGACAGAACTGGGCTGTAATCTTAGTTTCCAGCAGGTTTGGTTCTGAAATCCAGGCAGGCAGGCTGAAAAATGTTGAACGATGAGGTGAGCGCCACTTGCTAAACAGATGTGTAATAAGCAGATGCAGGGGACACGGTGAGAGAGAAGAAAGGACAAATTGAGAAGGAAAATTAAAAAAATAAACTTTATGCAAACTCGACTTGTTGTGAAACATTGCTTGTAGATGGATCAGGGCAAGACCAGAGCCAACCTGCCACTTCGATGCGATCAGATTACTAATGAGAGACACACTCAATCATCACTCTTTTCAGGTGACTCACCTCATATAATCATGTGATCAGTCAGGGAAAGGTCACTACAAGAAGGGGAAAATAAGGACAGCCAGTGCTGAAATAAATCCCTGACCTATGCTGCGCTCAAGCGCTTCTGGGAAATTCCCACTTATGAGTTCTGAAGTCATAATTATATGATGTGAGTTCAAGTAATTTTTTTTTTTTTTTTCAAAATAAAATGGAATGACTGGACAGTTTTATTATAGGCAGGAAGAAAAAAAGTCCACATTAGGTGCAACAAATAAAAGTGTAAAGTCAACATTCACAGTAATGTATTGTGATCAATAGCAATTTGAAAGAAAGTGCAGAGTTTTCTTTTGGTAATTATGCATTACGGTGTTGTTCATGTGCACTCAACTCAATAAATCAGCTCAATAAATTGTGATCATTCTGACATGACCAACAGATGTTCAGCCTCTAGTGAAGCTTCACGGAATGCAATGGATGCCAATCATTCATAACCAATAAGAAATGCAGTGCTTTGTTATATATTTTTAACTGATATTATTTATTATTAAACTTAATAACCTTAATTAAAATAATGCCAAACAATTTCATACAATTTTCTATTGACTTGCTCTTTATGTCATGTAGAAAAACATCTCTACAGGTTTTCCAGATGCAGTTTTTTGCAAAGAAACATGTTTCAATGCATGCACGCATGAATGTCTTTATTCATTTTGAAAAACTATAATAGAGACCCAATTGTATTGTAAAACCTGCTCTATCACTGTTACATTCACAGTTTCGCAAAGACTATTTGATTTAGGCTTTATCCAGTTTCTGAAGTTAACACCCACATACCGAGTCTGTGTTAGATCTCTGAATGAGAGTGCTAGATGAGAACATGAACAGACTGTTGTTGCTTTGATCGAAAATTTAATCAGGAAATCAATCAGTCAAAAGGAGTTTTAAAGTCCAACCTGTCATTTCACTCACACTCATCTGTGCCACGAAAAACAAAACTGCAACAGACAACGTTCACAGACATCAAAGCCAAGACACTTGTGCCAAAGATAAGATGAAGAGCGATGAAAGAGGAGTTTAAAAATGAGAAACAATAGAGGATGGAAAATTTAGAAAAAAAAGACAGTGAAGGATGGGAAAGACAAAGCAGGGTTACAAGAAGAAAGAACGAACAGACTAAGTGACTGGATGTAATGACTGCAGCTGGATGTAATCTGTCCTATGTTAGTGAAATAAGAGAGCAAACAAGTGTGTTTGTGTGTGCACTCATCTCAATAAACAGCTATACGGTGGCCCAGTAGTGCACAAAACAATGGAAACAAGCCGCAACACAAAGGCAACAAGACACAACGAAATTAACACAACACAATGGAAACAAGACGCAGCACAATGGAAACAAGTCACAACACAAAGGAAACAAGACACAACAATAATGAAATTAACACAACACAAACAAGCCGCAACACAACAAAATTAGCACAACATAATGGAAACAAGTAGCAACACAACAAAATTAGCACAACACAATGGAAACAAGACGCAACATAATGAAATTAGCACAACACAATGGAAACAAGTAGCAACACAACAAAATTAGCACAACACAATGGAAACAAGTCACAACACAACAAAATTAGCAAAACAAAATGGAAACTATTTGCAACACAAAGGAAACAAGACACAACACAATGAAATTAGCACAACACAAAGGAAACAGGACGCAACACAAAGGAAACAACACAGAACTAGGGCTGGGTATCGAGTTCGATACTTTTTAGGCACCGACCGAATTGCCTCGATACCACCGAGTATCGAAAAACGTCTTGTCGTTCGGTACCAAATTTCGATACCTAAGGGGTTAATCTCATCAACGTCAGTGAGGCAATAAGCCTGCAGCACTAGGTGTGTTTGACTAGAAGCGACGCGGCAATGATTGATCAGTGTTTGACATCCGCGAGAGCGATTCGAAAGCGTACAGAGCAGTCTACTCTCTATATCGCACGGTTGTGTTTATCACACACAGACTGAAGCACGCGTGACGCTCACGGTGATTTCAGCGTCTGCCGTCTAAATGAGGACATAAACACATGAACAACATCTCCAGAACTGCTCTGAGAGTCACTCCATGAGCATTTTACCATTTGATTTGAGTAAAACTAGCGTCATATCATACACACACAGAACTGTAAAGGTATTCAACGGCAACCCGTCAAAATAAAAGTTCGGTTTAACTTTGAAGACACTGCGGCAGAAATATATTAATATTGTTCAGCAGAGTGTACATACTGCTACTACTAGGCTACTATTAAAATTATTAAAACTTTATTTTTTTTAAAGTAATGATCACACAACATTTCTTCCATGTTTTAATTTTAATAGTAAAATTTTGTTTGCCAAAATAAATAAAGTTTGATTTTCAATAATTTAAATGATGAATGAAATTAATGTTTTATGCCTTCATTTGAAAACCAGTACAGAACACAGAATTTCTGAGGAAAAATAAAACATTTCATAAGGCTATTTTAAGAATAAATTTGAATAAACTAAGTAGTTTTTATGAATAAATAATGAAATATGAAATAATTAGACATACTACAACACAGAATTTAATAACAATAAAACATATGGTGAAAGAAAATAAAACACCCACTTACGAAAGTGGATAAAGATTTTAAATTTCTTGAAGTCTTTAACAACCTAGAATAAATGAATAGAAATGATGATTCTGTCTGAGCTATGTGTTTTAAAACAAACACGCACAAGTGTAAACTGAAAACTATTTGAGCTTTATTAAAATTATTTGCACTGATTTATTGTGTTGGACATATTTTGTTCCTTTGTGCAATGGCTCAGGAGATGAGGCTTTGAGTCTGTATAAACGTCAACAAGCTGAAAAAATAAACCAAAGTTTTTTGAGATAGTGTAATCTTGTTAAAACTGATTTCATAAAATTGGTATCGAAAAAAGTATCGTTCAGGAACCGGTATCGAACTTAAGGTATCGGTATCGGTATCGATATCGAAAATTTTTGAACGATACCCAGCCCTACACAGAACACAACGGAAACAAGCCACAGCACAACAAAATTAGCACAACACAATGGAAACAAGTAGCAACACAGAGGACACAAGACAACACAATGGAAACAAGCTGCAATACAAAGAAAACAAGACACAAAACATCGGAAACAAGCCACAACACAACAAAATTAGCACAACACAATGGAAACAAGTTGCAACACAAAGGAAACAAGACACAACACAATGAAATTAGCACAACAAAATGGAAACAAGACGCAACACAACGGAAACAAGCCACAACACAACGAAATTAGCACAACACAATGGAAACAAGATGCAACACAACGGAAACAAGCTGCAACACAATGGAAACAAGACGTAACAACGGAAACATGCTGCAACACAATGAAATTAGCACAACATAACAGAAACAAGTCACAACAGAAAGAAATTAGCACAACACAACGGAAACAAGCTGCAACACAATAAAATTAGCACAATACTGAGAAATTGGTCCTATGCATTGTGTTGTGCACTAGGCCTAATGGGCCACTGTATAGCTAAGTCACTGAACATGCTCTATAGCCCATATGTGTGCGTATGATTGAGTAAGGAGAGCAAGTATGCAAACATCTATGTCAGGATTTAGGGCCATTCAGCAAATTCTGTACAGACTAGTAAAGAAAAATAAAAGAGAAATCCAAATGATGCAATTCAAGAGCATTCCTGAGACGAGCTTGCATTGCAGATATGCTGAAATCATGAAAGTCTAGAGCTTAAATCGGTCTTTGTTTTATCACAGAATTTGATCATTTCAAATGCCTGCAATTTAAAAATGGCATCAAAATGACAAAACATACAGTAACTAAGATCCTGATAAACAAGTGAAGAAGAGAAACTAAAATTAATTACATAACATTTCAAGCTATCAATACCCTCTGTTTAGTGTAAAATTAATTTAAAGTAAGATATCAAAGAGATGAAAATGCTCGACAGAAAAACTGTCTGATATTTTGAGTCGATCTGCCTCTGCCAGATCCAAGATTCTGTAATGTCCTGATAGCAGACTCTCATCTTGACTGTCAGAGCTAAAGCTGAGATGAGATGCTAGTGGATAATGGACAGGAGAGAGTGAAAGACAGGATATTAAAGGTAAGATGAGTGAATGAGGTGACTGATGGAGCAGATAAAAAGGCTGATTAGGTCATTTGTTGACTGAAACTTATGGCCATCTTTGGCTCATCATAACCTGAAACCACCATCTGCTCTAGCAGCTCTGTCAGCTTAACAATAATATTATCTATTCTGTGATGTTTTAAAAATATATCCTGTTACCCTCTGACTTGTACAAAAGCAGGTGCTTACAAACATTTTCCCATGTGTACACTGGATAAAGACGTTGCTCTGGCTTGTTAACGTTGAGGGAGCAGCCCGCCTGGAGGGTCGTCAAAGTGCTTTTCTTTCTTTTATGGTCTTAACGCTGTCATTCATCATCGTAAAACAGGTTTACCATTCATTACAAGCTGCTAACATATTAATGTGACCTGTAAACATTTTTTATAAACAGCCCACCATCAGCTGCAGCAAACTCCACGATCCTGTTCATGACATTATTTTAACCGACATTCAGTGAATAACAATCAATAACATATAATTTTAGTTTTTATTTTTTGTAGTCACACAGGGTAATGAAAGAAACACAGCTCTCCTTCAACACTGTTTATAACATTTCATTGTGTTCAACACATTTCCTCACAAATACAGAGGTGGTAGACAGATTGCCACATATCTAGGTTACTAACTTGAAGGATCCCATGTCTGATCCTAAATGTGACTCATGAACTGGTGACTTAATGACATAGTGTAACAGCTTTGTCAGATCACCACTGCGCTCTTGTGCAAGACGCTTAAACCCAACGGGGCTCTCCCTACATTAAGACATGAGAAAGCATCTGCGAAATGGCATCATTTATTTATCTTGACGTGGGTTGCATATTCAGGATCGCTATCTAAAATCGGTGGCGTCCTCAAGGAATAATAATACCATCCAGAGTGAAGGACAGATACAGTATGTCCATCGTGTTCTCTAGGTAAGACAGTTTGTGTGGTAACAGCACAAGATGATGAGAGACGAGAAGGTACAATACGGAAAAAAAACCCTAGATGTCAAAATGTTCTGTTATAAAGCCACAGATAAGGAGTGTGTTTAGACAGTGAAACTTGGGGAGGAGGAAATGAAAATAACAGCCAGAGAGAAAGAGAGAAGAGAGGAAAATAGTGTGTCAGCATAACAGATGTGCGTCTCTACATCTGTGGTAAATTCTACTATTGCAGTCTTACCATTTACATTAAAATTAATCTTATAGTGTGAATGAACTTAGCAGATTTTCTTTTTTACCTGTGACTTCATCTCATACAGCACAGCATCGTCTGGAGTGAGCTGAATCGCCTCATCCCACCTCTTCAATGCCTCCCAGTTCCTACAGCAAACACATATACAGAAAATACTCCGGTAAATGATTATTTAAAAGATCAAACATGCATAACAACTACAGTATGTTTAAACACACAGAAAATAGTGCAAACACTAGTACAAGAACACAAACGCTGCTGCACACATTTATTAAATCATTATTATAACACTTACAATCAAACTGTTATCAAAGGCCAAATGTCTAGCATGCAAAATCTGTTTAGCAAGTTGGGTTCATATGCCACATGGAATTTAAATTATTATTATACAACACCTACAGTGAACGAAAAAACTAATTGGCAGTGAATGGTCTTATTTGTACCAAGCACACCACAAATATTGTTGGGCTGAATGAAAAGTAAATTCACACTGATACAACAGATGATTCAAACACATCTCTAGTGAGTCTGTTAACTGGTAAGCATCAGAAAAACAGTCAACTTTAGTAAACAGAAAAGTAACTGCGATGAATAAAAGCATGCATTTTGAGTGGCTTATCAAGACTTGGAGAATAAATCAATTTTAGCTATATTAGCAAGACATATTTCTAAGCATAAACATGAGAGCTTTCTGGTTTGCAAAATATACAATATAATAATATAATATAATATAATGAATGCACACACACACAGACCCTCACAACAGTTGAGGCAGAGTGAGCAACATAAGGTATGTATGGAGTAAAACAGGATATTTGATGACAGGTTTAACACATGCAACTGCAAGTCTTCTCTTGTTTTCCTGCCCTCCAGAAAAAGCTAACGGACAAAAGAGTATAAATAAGTGTTTTGATAGCTCATCAGAATATGGGGTTTAAAAAAAATCACTTTCTTATGTCTTGGCCTCATCCAAGACGGTGACGAGTCTGCTTACAGACAGGGGGTTAAGGAGCTGGCTGTCTGGTGCAGTCTTAACAACCTGGAGCTTAACACGCTCAAAACTGTGGAGATGATCGTGGACTTCAGGAGAAACCCCCCTGCACTCCCCCACTCACCATCATGAACAGCACTGTGACTGCAGTGGAGTCATTCAGATTCCTGGGCACCACCATCTCCCAGGACCTGAAGTGGGACAATCACATAGACTCCATTGTCAAAAAGGCCCAGCAGAGGTTGTACTTCCTTCGCCAGCTGAGGAAGTTCAACCTGCCACAGGAGCTGCTGAAACAGTTCTACTCCGCCATCATTGAATCCGTCCTCTGCACTTCAATAACTGTCTGGTTCAGCTCAGCTAAAAAAATCTGATCTCAGAAGACTACGGAGGGTAGTCCGGACTGCTGAGCGAATCATTGGTACAACCCTGCCCACTCTCCAAAAACTGTACTCATCCAGAGTGAGCAAAAGGGCTGGCAAAATCACTCTGGACCCCTCACATCCAGCACACTCCCTCTTTGAACTGTTACCGTCTGGTCGACGCTACAGAGCTCTGAGCACCAGAACGACCAGACACAGAAACAGTTTCTTCCCTCAGGCAATCCATCTCATGAACACTCGACAGTAAACGCGGCACACACGACTATTATACATTATCCATTCACCACACTCACTTATTTTATTTTATTTCTCATTTCAAATTTGCACATACTTGACCTGTACATACATAATTGTCTATATTATATATTGTGTTTTTGCTGTTTTGTACATTGCCTATTTGTGTATTTGTATATTATTCTTTTATTATCTGTGTCCTGTCCTGTTGCTGTCTTTCTGTTGCACTGTGGAGCTTCTGTCACTACAACAAATTCCTCGTATGTGTGTAAACATACTTGGCCAATAAAGCTCATTCTGATTCTGATAATCATTACATAAAAGAAAACAGTCCACAGCCGATAACTGTAGTACAATTCAGAGCTATTTGACTTTAAATATTACAGATACTTGCATCATAAAATTAAACGTTGTAGGGTGCTAAGGAATGTTCTTGGGGAAAATAGGACATGAGGAGTCAGTTTTCCCAAAATAAAACTTTAAGGACTAAAAAGGAGCCAGACTTAATGTTATTTGACACTAGACTGTGTTTAAATTCTTGGCATACTACTAATCTTGCGTAGACAATTTGACAGTAAATGATCAGGCCTTTGTTTTTTTTTCATTGTGAAAGAAACCAAAAGGCTTGTTAACTGAAACTGTTAATTGATCAGCTGTTTTGAAAACAGACGTAGAGGTACATTGTGTGCTTGAATGCTTAATGTCAGAACATGCAGCCTTCTAAGTAAACCAAAATAATTACTGTACCTACGTCACAAAGTTTGAAATGAGTTCAAATTTCAAAACATGTCACTTGTTGGAAATGCTGGCAATGAGGGTCAGACCTCATTACCACATTAAATTGAAGACTTTGAATTTTAAGCCCCTACAAATTCCCATAATTCTCCAGATCAAGCAGGCACCTCTTCTTCACAGAACTTCTGTATTTACACAATGAAAGCTAGTAAAAAGATTAAGATAGTGTTAAGCATCAGCTGGGCAAATACAACATGGCATTTTTCTGAGAGTCCATAAAAATGGTTTAGATTCGTTAGGCTGTGCCATGTCTGTGTTTATCATGCAAATAATGTACAGCGGGTAAACGGAAGCATGAGTTACTTTCAGAGACCTGTGGTAATTGATGAGATAAGGGCTTCCTATGAAGGAACTCAAAGCACCCACAGGGGAAGAAAAAAAAAGCCCTCAAAGTCAGTTAAAAATGATTTACAAGAAATTTTCCAAGTACGTGATTGTGAAATTCGTCATAAGCGGAAAGGAAAAAGTACATAGTGTTACTCTACCTGCAAAAGTGGGCGTATAGGTATGAGGAAAGGTGTACTCCTGTTCATATTTTCAAACGTACCTCATACTAGAGTAACATCAAATTAGCTGACTGTGCAAAACATGGTAAACAAAACTTTTTATTGATACAATACATGGAATTTTCTGTATTTAATATTAACTTCAATAGCATCATATATGTTGGAACACCTCAGGCAATGTTGGGAACAAAGGTCAGCCAGCTATAAGTTTTAAATGACAAATATGCTCTGTCACAATCTTACCATGCATTATTAGTAGAAAAGTATGACAAGTGTTTGAAAAAACATCTTGTCAATTTTCTTCTCTGAATTGCAATAAAAACCCTGTGCTGCATGTGGTAGTGTAAAAGCGTGTTTGGGTGTGGTTTTGTGAAACCACAAATGTTTTGTGTGACAAATGACATGGAGAAAGCACTTAAAAAAACTCTCCACCTCATTAAAATGTAAGAATACACAAAGAGTCAGAGCTGTAAAAGTAATTTGGGTCTTCTTTACTGTACATGAATGAAATCCTCATATAAGATTTCTCAATACACAGATGTTATTTATAAGATCTACAAGATCTTTGTATATTTGCACTGCAAATAGAGACAACTTGGCACAGGCAGAAAAAGAAGGTACTCACAAACACAACAGTGAGCTAAATTCACTTTACAGTTGGACCCAAGCAAAGTGGCATGAGAGCATCTATAGAATTGTTGACCAATGTTTGATATGAACCAAATTTTAAAGATCATGTGTAGACCCTCAAAAAATATTTGAGCAGAAAATCAGAATTGGGCAAAATGGTTAATTAGCAGTGTAAACATAGCCAATGATGTACTGAGCAGCCAAAACATCTTCAACATCACAGCACAATGTGCTGGTTATTTGGTACAATATTTGAAAAAGAATTTCATCACTATGATGTCAGGAAGCCCTGTTCCTCCCCTCATGAAGATGCTGGGACACAGACTGTATGGCGCTGCCTTTATATCCATGTTGAGCTAGGAGTCACGGGAAACTGAGTGATGTTGTGCACAATTACAGTCATCCTTAATGTAAGTGACACTATGAAATGTCAAAGTACTATTTGTCTGTTCCTTTGTAACTGTGCCTTAGACGTCAATATTTCACGAACCCCCTGCAAACTTAATCGTTATTTAATTTAAAAAGACAGATTTAAAAAAAGGCAATGTGATTATTGAGGAATTTAATAATATTCAAGCATTAAGTCTTAATATCACAGATTATGCTAATCAAAAACAAAGAGCAAATTTATCAGCAAGACATGGAAATTGAAGCTGAGTCCAGCATTAGGAATATGGTGACTAGCTAATAATAGGTCATCCTGCTATTTATGTTTTTTGGTAGCAAAATCTGTCTTTTTTTTAACTGTTAGCACTTTCAGAACTTAAATTACAGATGTACAGACATCTGTAAAATCAGTTCTGCAATGGAAACTTACAAATGGTCTCATTTCATCCCATTTAATGAAGTATGGCAGGAAAGTTTAACTCGAAATGAATGTCACCCAGGAAATAGTCCCACTAATAGCGGAAAAGCTCCGATATGTGTCAATATTACTGACAGGAGACACAAGCCATCTGTCCTGTCACTTTTTCATGAGAGACAACTTACTGAACATCAATGAGATAAGGATTATAGGGTGTCATTTTCACATGACAAAATTTGGCTGACTTCACAAAATGGTCAAAACAGGAAACTCTCCTACACTGAACTGCATATGGTAATATGATATAATTTTTGTTTAATATATAAAAAAGTGAAAGCTCACTGTTGAAAGCAAGTTTCACAGTATATATACGTACGTATGTATGTATATACATACATATATATATATATACACATAAACAAACATGTACAGTAGTCAACATTTGAAGTGGATCAAAAAAGTTCATCAAAGTTGTCCTAAGACAAGAATGCATTTTATGTATAGTTATATATAGCATATTAATATAGTTTATTTGCAAAAACAGATAACTCCGTTTTTTAAACCATTGTTTTTTAACCAAATCCAAATAACCCAACTGCAGTTTAATTGAATGCACAATGAAAAAACATTTTTTGAAAATTGTTAAAAACGGAGTTATCTGTTTTTGCAAATGGACTCTTCATATAAATATATATATATATATATATATATATATATACACTGTATATATGTATGTATATATATATATATATATATATATATATATAGATATGTGTGTGTGTGTGTGTGTGTGTGTGTGTGATGTATCAACTTGTGTGATTTATGATTCACACCAAGAGAAAAATAAATCAAATAGGTAATTAAGATGAGTTTCGAGTGAGATAAAAATCTAATTTTTCCAACCTGAGTGTTTACATTTAAAGGGGTCATATGATGCCTTTTTAAAGATCATTATTTTGTGTATTTGGTGTAACAGAATATGTTGACATGTTTTATTGTTCAAAAAACACATTATTTTTCAAATACTGTACATTATTGTAGGTCCTCTATGCCCCGCCTCTCACACACGCAAGCACGCACACGCACGCACACACACACACACACAAACGACGCTGCGCTGTGACTCTCTCTCTCTCACACACACACACACGAGTGCACACACACACATTTACACACACAACGCGCAAAATTCCGCATTTTAAACAGTCAATAGCAAATACTTCAACTAATAGCAAAACACACAGTCCTCCTGATTCAGAAGCGCCAGATTGTCATAGCAAAGTCAGAATTAGCCTACTTCCTCTCCTAGGTTCATGAAATGGTCGTCCATAAAATGCATTGCTGTTCTGTTGTAAGTAATCTTAATGATTCCTAAATGCATCTACTTTCGGAAGGCCAAATAAAGTG
Source organism: Tor tambroides (assembly GCA_021397915.2). Lineage (NCBI taxonomy): Eukaryota > Metazoa > Chordata > Actinopteri > Cypriniformes > Cyprinidae > Tor > Tor tambroides. Next base: position 35,096 of record JAFVLL020007032.1, on the reverse strand, counting down.
CTTTTGCTTTCGCCTAGAAACACACAGTGTCTCCCTGACATGGCTTCATCAACACTACTGCGGTTACTGAAACCATGCCTTCTTTCTTTGCGTGAACAGTTGGGCTGCATTATGCAAATATTTCCACATCTTGACGTCAAGATGTGGGGGCGTGTTTGAATGAGCCGTTTTAGGGGGGCGTGGCAGAGTCTTAACTTTGATAAAGAATATCTCTTTGGTTTTGAGACTTTAGTCTTTGCAACTTCAGGGATCTTATCTATGCACAATCAGCTTGTAACACTTCAAAGAGAAAGGAAAACTTGAAATCGCATCATATGACCCCTTTAAGTCTCGTGGCAAAAAGTCAAATACGTATCCAAATTATTTTCACATGTTAAAATGGTTAAAGTGTTGCATTATCAAGTTAACTATGCAGCAGTTTATAATCAGTAACAATGGCCGTAAGCCTTGATCTAACGGAGTGGAAGTTTATAAGAAAGAAAAGCCCCATCAAAAAGTAAAAGGAACAAAGTGAAAGTCATGTTAATACTGGGATAACCAAGCGGTCTCAGAGTTAAATGGCAAAGTAAGCAAACTGCTGAGAAAATCCAGCTTTCAAAACTCTCATGTATCTCAAGAACTAACTTGTTATATTGGGTTAGAAACAAATATAATGCATCTAAGCATGACACTACAGTTGGATAACAATACAACATTTATATGCAGTGGCGATTCTAGACCTCATATTTTACACCCTTTCAGTTTTAAAAACACAAAGTCAGTTTCAAATGCAGTCTCACAGTGAGTGCACTGTCTTGACCTGTACCCACTTTCCTCCAGCTCCATGTAATTTCCTTATCACAATCCACTTATTCTCCAAAAAACTTGATTATAGAAGTCGCCAAGGGCAACACGCCTCTTCAGGGGCTGCTGGGTTTTCACTTACTGGTGTAAAGCATTAGCCCGGACCATTGTTTAACAGAGCATCATCACTGACCCCATCTATAATGGCCACAATATGTGAAATATAAAGGTGATTTAAAGTAATAAGGACATTTAAGTCTTTTGTGAGAATGTGAATGAGACCGAGTCACCTCAAGTTACCTGCCGTAGCATCTGCACTATTGTACTGCAAATGGTCCCATATAATAGGTGGCCTTAACTACTATGTACTTGCATCAAAAAACAAGTACAATGTACTTACTGTGTTCATACTGTATTGCAAAACATGGTTACACTTTATTTTAAGGTGTCCTTGTTACAAAATTCAAAAATAGGTTTATGTTTAGTTTTTCGCTATTTTTTATAATTCGAAATACCTACTTTTTCAAACTCGTCCTAGACGGTTTGTCTGATCTTTACCAAAATTGGCTCAAATCATCTTCATACCATGCTGGCAAACAGTTATGGAATTCAAGTTGATTCGTCCAACCGTTCTCGAATAACACACTAACAAATTCTACGAAAAGCACTCAAAAAATGGATGTGAGGCTATATCTCCCGCAATGGTTTGGCGTATTAAGACCAAACTTGGTGTGTGATATAAAAAGTATGACCTGAGGCTACCTGAAGAGTTTCGGCACAGTGCCACCTAGTGGTCAGGAGATATGAAAAATGGCTATTTTTGCTTATAACTTCTGAATGGTTTGGCCAAAAATCACAAAACTCTTTAGATTCGGTGGATCATGCTCAACCATATCCAATTTTCCCATGTCAGCTATTTTGGGCATCAGCCATTTTGAATTTTGTCATAAAATGCTATATTTTACGAATACATTGACATATCGTTACGAAACTCAGTATGTGTCTTCGGCAACATGCCCTGACGGTACTCAAAAAGTTTGGGGGCAGCGCCACCTTGTGGTCAAAAGTTATAATGAAATTTCTAAAAATGCTAATAACTTTTGCTTACATTAGCTTATTGGAATGAGACAGATGCTGATAGATTCCTTGGATCATGCCGAGAACATTGATACCAATTGTGGAATTTTGTACATTTTGAAATTTGTACATTTTACCAAATGTACGAATTTGCTGGAAAGATGCTAAACTGCATCTGAGGCTGCATCTCTACAAAGCTTTGACATATTGACCCCAAATTTTGTATGTACCTTGTCACCTCACACTGATCAGGCCACATCATTTTGGTAACAGTGCCACCTAATTGTCAAGAGTAGTAAACCATTCATTAACCATTCATTATGAAATTTCCAAAAATTCTAATAATTTTTGATTGCATTAGCCTATTATAATGAAACCGGTCTCAAAATATTCCTTGGTTCATGCCGACAACATAGATACCAATTATGCCATTGTGGGCCGAACTTCGTGTCCGCCATTTTGATTCATGTTGAAAACCTACTTTTTCGAACTCTTCCTCGACCGTTGATCCAATTTTCACCAAAATCGAATCAGATCATCATCAGATAGTGCTGACAAAAAGTTATGGATTTCGTGTTGATAGACAAATCCGTTTTTGTATAGCGCCGCAACAAATTTGAGGCATAATGTCAGATTATGTCTGAGGCTTAGTCTCCGCAAAGCTTTGACATATTGACACCAAACTTTTTGTGTGCCATTGTCACCTCACACAGTACACACCACATATATTTGATAACAGCGCCACCTATTGGTCAAAAGTGATAAGCCATTAAATCATATTACCAGAAGTTGTGTTATGATTTTTTAGTCTTTTTGCTTCAAATCATCCTAAACTTGCTTTAATTACTCATTGTTGCAGTTGGTCTGATGATCCATGTCATGCTTAGCTCCTCATTTTGCCTCTGGAGTGCTTGGCCCCGTAATTGCTGCTTGCAGCTATATTTATAAATGCAATTACAGAAATGAATTACAGATTAATTAATTAATTAATAATTACATGCAGGTATTTTTTTCAAATATAAGTACAATGTAAAAACATGATTGGACACAATAAATGCATTGTTCCAAATTCTTCATTTAAATTTAAGTACATAGTAGTATTTAAGTACACAGTAGTTAAGGCCACCTAATATAAAGTGGGACCAAATAGATGTGAAAGCATTGACGTAAAAACATTGACTGAAATATGCATTGATACCTCCAGATACACACTACATTTCTCCAGTAAAAATCTCTGAGGGATACACAGACTACTTTGAGTAATCATCCTATTCAGATAGTATATGTAAACCAAATAAATTGATTATGTGCACACTTCCACAAACTTTAAAGTTTTATATGTGAATGTGGGCATTTTATGTATCCTTCATTAATTTCAATTTGTTCCAAGATTTCCAATACATTGAAATATATTCAGATCTATTGGGGTCTAAATTCACTTCATATTCTTATAGCATGACAATGAATGGCTGCACCAAGGTCTGATGAGCCTAGAGAACCCTCTTTAAGACTCCCTGGTAACATAGTGCTATTTTTGTCCATCCGCAGTTAAATGGGACACTTAACGAAGAGTAAAAAAAGGACAAGTAATGCAGTGTGCAAACCTTCATTTTTTTTCCTTTTTCTTTTTTGAAGATCATCCTGTGCATGATAAAACAATCAAAATCTCCAGTAGTAATAAAAAAGGAAGAACAGTTTGTTCAAAAACCAGTAGAACATTTATCCCCACATGGGTCTCTTTAATTATGATTATTTAAAAAAAAAAAAACTTCTTTGCTCAGTAGTCAAAAGGTACAGTTAAACATTTTACACTCGTTATACGGTTACCTGCTGTTTTCAGTCAATTTTATGAGCCCAAGGGAAAGACTGTTTACACCAAATGCAAATCACCAAATCTGCAGCCAAAGAACACTACAGGGACAACCGGTCCTTTAGCAAGACAGATCCAAAGGGGTAATTATACATAAACACTAAAACCTGTGGCCCTGTCACTTACTTGACTTGATCTGGCAATAAATAAATTCAACCTCCTACCAAAGACCAGCTGCTATCAACGCCTTGCCATCATCACATTTTCTCGCCTATCTGGCCTTCTTTTAATTTCTCTGAAAAAGCAGGTGCAACGAATATTGGCATAGTGCTACGGTAATCACATCATGAGCGGCAGCGGCCTACAGCGCTCAATTATACAGTTCGAGCCAAAGTGCTGCTTAATCATGCCATTAAAAAACATTTCAGACTACAGCTCTTAAAGGAATCCAAACAAGGATGGAGACAAAGAGAGTGGAGAAGAAAAGAAGGAGCTAAAAGGTTGTAAATTTGAAGAGTGACACTTCACCCTGACCTCTCATAGTCTTGTTAAGGCTTTACAGGGTAAGGCCGCAATAACAGCAGCTTGAGTTTAATCCATGCCTCTAAACCATCTTCCAGTAAGTTCAAGCTATTCTTTTATCCTCTTCAAATGCTTGCTGGCTATTACGTTTTATTGCCTTTCTTCGGACACTGAGAAAACAAGCGGCCTAATTTGACTTATTGTTCCGGTTAAGTGGTAAAAGGATGAGAAATTTGAGAAAGAAGCACTTTTTCCTCTCCATCTCATATTTCGTAACACCCACTCTGCTCAAAGAGATGAGGATCATCCTAAGGTTTATATGGACACACCTGCTACATTGATTCATCTAAGAAATGCTGCCTCCAAGAGAAGAGAGTGCATATTAAACAATGACATAATTACTTGTTATCTTAGAAAATAAATAATGAAAGCAAAAAGCGCACACTGGAGTGTATTACTTTTCAGCTCAGTCGCGCTTCGTGACCGTTGGTTGAGCTTTTCACGGATATGCTAAAACCAAAAGTCCCATTTGAGTGCTAAAATTTTCAGCTTCTTCATACTGTACTGAACTCCTGTCTAGGCCTCTCCCGCCGGTGTCGGGCTTACTTCGTGAAAGTCATTACAAGAAAAAAAGTCAATAGAAGTAGACAGATGTAATCCTTTTTTCGACTTGAAATAAACAAAGCACAAGATTTCCTTCGAAAAGTGATACAATAAACAGCTTTATCCTTGCTAACATGTGCTCAGTTTATATTTTTAATTCAGGATGAATAATGTAAATAGTTGGCTGTAAGTCAATGTTTTTAAAAGCACCAAGAAATGTGATTGAAACTGTCTTTATAATTCATTTGCACGGGGGTCTGTGCTGTCAAGTTCCAAAATTACAAAAAGGGCACCATAAAAAGCATCTTACTCCATAGAAAATCTGCACTATATGTCAGGTCTTCTGAAGCAATATAATAGTTTTGTATGAGCCAGCATATTTTGGGTGAACAAGTTAAACAAGCGACAGCCACATGCAGCGAGTCCATAGCGAACCCACAGTCCCATCTGCTGGATGAATGTGGCACTGTTATAATTGACACAGTTACGACCCGTCACTTATCTTCTTTGTTGATGACTCTAAGTACTCTGTTTCTCTCATTGACAATAACTGCTTTGTCATGTTTCTGGCCAATGCATTGACCTTACATAACAACGAACAGATGAATAACCGTAAAGGCAAAACAGCTGTCAGTTTTTCCTGGAAGGAATTTGGCTGGCACACGCTGCCAGAATGTAAAAAAACAGAGAGACTTACTGAAAATCAGGTAACATGAGAGAGGTTTTCCATGGGCCAACACGTATCTTATTATGTGACTTGTCTTTTCAAATCAAGCAGACAGACAGCTCCCTGTCAAAACCAGGATATCAATGTCATACCAGTTTGTATGTGTGTATATGCTATTGTTCAAATGTTTGGGGTCGGTTAGATTTTTTCATGTTTTTGAAATAAATCTTGTATGTTCACTAAGAATGCATTTATTTAATCAAAAATGTGGTAAAATATTGTGAAATGATGAAAAACTTAAAAACTGTAATATTTTTACAATTTAAATTAACTGCTTTCTAAATTAATACATGTTAAAATGTAATTTATTCCTGTGATGGCAAAGCTGAATTTTCAGCAGCCATTACTCCAGCCTTCAGTGTTACATGATCCTTCAGAAATCATATATGTTGATTTGGTGCTCAAGAAACTTTACTTATTATCATTGTTGAAAACCATTGCCCTGCTTATTATTTTGTGGAAAATGAGAAAATAGAAATAAAAAGTGATAGAATAAATAGAAAGTAAAAAACAGCATTCATTTGAAATAGAAATCTTTTGTAACATTATAACTCTCTTTACTGTCACTTTTTATTAATTTAATGTGTCATTGTTGAATGAAAGTTTCAATTTCATTCGAAACATCTTGCTGAACCCCTTACTTTCAAACATTAGTGTACATAAGCAAGGGAATTTTTGCCCAGAACACAGAGTAGATTACAATGGTGCACCCACAAAACATTGTGGAAACATTTAACATCTTTACATAATTTCAACTCACTGACTCATAGCACATATAATGCTTCAGACTGTAGCTAAGAAATAAAAACAGTACAAGCAATGTTGTTTGACACTTGGTTCTTTCAGTACATACTTCTTGCTATTCCCCAACATCGGCTGCCTAATCGCTCATCCAACTTGCAATATTCATCCCTCTGTTAACACTGCTGGAAATAGGCATTTGGATTTAACAAGCACACAAACAAACGTCTACCTGCCCTGCTCAGCGAGCAGCATTCCTTCATCCTTTAGCTTCTTGCTCTTAGCAGCACAATCCTCCAGCAGCACCTCTCGCCGCCGTTTGATGACGTGCAGCCAATCAACTCCCTCCTTCTCCACGTCCTCATCATCCGCCTGCTCTGAGTCCTTCTCAAACTGCTGCACTGTCGTCTTGGAAACTTTTTCCCCCACCTTACGTTTCCAGCCAAAGGAGGCCATTCTGAAAAAACAAAAATATAATGTATTTCTTTCCATTCAAAAGAGGGAACAGCTACTATATAACTAGCAATAATGAATACTACATTCAAATGTAACAATTAACAGGACAGCCACACGTTTTCAAGAAAACATTTTTACAATACAAATTAGCACTGCTGATAGTGATTCAGAAGGTAGATCTGTTATTTTTTTCTTATTCTTTGAAAATTACTACAAGTAATTCATTTACAAATTCACAATATTTACATAAAATGTAAAGACACTGTCTGTGTGTATGACATGACAAAGACATGAGAAGGACATTGGAAATCTAATCTGAGGACAAACTTTGAAGGTATTTTCTGCAATGCACGTATTGTATACAATGTATTGTAAAAGTTTTAGACTTATTTGTTTGCTAGACTATTACTTGATCTCATTTTAGATACTGTTCATATTCATTTAAAACTACACTGGTTTTTCTCCATGCAAAAACACTGACAAAATAATTAATCTTTTATTTACATAAATTGCATAACATTATACTGTATCACTATATTTGCCATTGGATCCAAAGAAGATAATCGCGAGGAACGGACAGAGGTTTTTTATTATTATTATTATTTTGAGATGATATATTTTCAAACATTCATCTCTACATTTATTTTGAAGTGGTTTGAATGACCTAGGTAACTGTCACAGACAAACATTTATCAAAATTAAGTAAAATAAATCTTTTAACCCTGTTGTCTGTACTGAAACAAACGCATCGTGCATTATTGTTTTTGCATTTATGGTGGCTTAGTTCAATTGTAAATTTCTAGGTTCAGTCATCTCATATTGAACCTGTAACTGCAAGAAGGCCAAGTGCACTTGTAATACAGCCAACTTGAGGTCAATAACAGGCGTAAGCTGATGAAGCTCTGAAGTGGCACATGGCTGTTTTACAGTCCAATGCGATTTACTGCACAGGCCACATTCATATTGTGTGAAATAACATAAACTGAAGGCGGCGGTCAATAAAGCACTTTCTGCGCTGCCATTTTCTAAAGAATCTTTACGTTTGCGCGTGCGGCTGAACACGTAGGCTAAATTAAAACTATTGGTTTCGAAAAAGCCAAATCTGATTTATAAATAGAAATCATAATACCCCAGCACCAATTGCAGGTTGCGTTTTCGTCTATGCGTTACTCACAAATGTTTTGGATTTGTCTACACTCAGCTCTCTAACCCGGAAGTACTCTCTTAAAGGTACAGTGGCAGTTTTAAGAGACTAAACATTGCGACAAGCGAGACTGGATCTGAATCCTGTTTTTTGTTTAATTGTTACTGTATACAGTAACAAAAACAAGATATTTATTTTGCAGATAAACAAACAAAAAAGAAAGAAAGAAAGAAAGAAAGAAAGAAAGAAATAGCTTGTACACATTCTTTTTTTGGAGCAGTGAACAACTTCATGTAGCCTATTAATCAAGAGCTGTGATAAATCTTTGTCTTCTCTCTCCTGCTTTTGATTATTTATAGTAAAATATTATTTTAATCATTTTGAATTATCATCATCATCATTATTAAGATTATTATTGTACTGTATTGTACCATCATTTTAGCCCTGAAAACCAGCAAAGATCAGAGTTGAACCATTAAAAATCCTGAATAGTTATTTAGTTATACAATCTCACTGCCCCACTCTTTTGCGGCCAATTAACCTTCAGAACAGAATCAAGCACACTAACCTTTGAACTGCACGTTGATCACGGACAACTGTTTCTGCTGACAGTTCTGCACTACCGATCAATGATTAGTCACTACAACTATGTCATATGTGGATCTTTAGGTAAACAGATGAATGAATGTTGCAAAATTCACTGTAGAATAGAATAGCTATAGTCAGTGATTTTATCATCCATTCATTTTATTACTTTTTTGCAAGCACAGATCTTATAACTGAGACCTAGTTCCAATTTGTTGCACAAAGTAGGTTTACATCACAAAATGTTAATAAATCAATCACAGATCAAATAAGCTAAACTAATACAATCATCTTCATTGTTTTTAAGAGACTGTCCCCCTACACTCAGGGTGAAATCTGTGATAAACTCTGGACTTCGGCCAGGCCCTCAACTGCATTCACTACATGTGCAAAAAACCACTCCTTCCTTTTAACTCTATCTGCAATTGGCTAAACTACCATCACTCCCCCTTTATACCCAGTCATATATCTACACTTAATACTTATACATCTTTTCCAACAGGAATCAGCAGGAACTCAAGCTTTAGCAGTCAGTCATCATGTCAGACAGAGGTGCATTTGATACTAATGTGGTGACCCTCACCAGGTTTGTCTTGGAAGAGGGCAGAAAAGCCAAAGGAACGGGCGAGCTTACAACCCTTCTAAACTCCATGTGCACGGCCATCAAAGCCATTTCCACTGCAGTCAGAAAAGCTGGCATTGCCAATCTGTGAGTATCTGCCAATGCATCTTTACCATCATTTTAATATTGTGGTTTTCAGACCGTTTCTGTCGTTTTTGCTTCCTATAGTATAAAAAGTGAGGAAACTTTTCTCTATTTATTGGTATTGAATGTGCAGCCACACTGTCACTTCCCAGACTATATGTGCTTTAGTGTCCTGTTGATTAGAAACTTCATTTCCATCTGTGCAAAAAGCTTTTTCTGATGCATCTTACTGATGCACATTTTACTATATGCCAGTGTACTGTTGTAGCGTCTGCTCATTTCAGCTACTTTGCGAACAAACACTACAGACTGAGGCAATGATTAGACCTTGTCTCTTGTTGAAATAGGGGGCAAAGGTCGACTCTTTCCTAAGTTATCAGCACTCTGAAGAAAGCACACAAACCATATAATTCTCCATGAATAAGGTTCGAATTCTATCTTTTTCTTTTTCTCAGATATGGAATTGCCGGGAGCACAAATGTTACAGGTGACCAGGTGAAAAAGTTGGATGTCCTGTCTAATGATCTTGTTATAAACATGATTAAATCCTCCTTCACATCCTGTGTTTTGGTGTCTGAAGAAAATGATCACGCCATCATTATAGAACCAGAGAAAAGGGTAAGTGTGTGCATCACTGGTTTTGTTGTTGTTTTAACCTGAAAAAAACCCTTGATCAATTAAAGTAAAAGTAAAATGTCAAAGTAAACCCCACAGTCACTTTATTAACTTTAATAACAGGTTTTATATTAATAATATTATTAATGATGTAATGTTGTAATGATGTAATGATGTATTTCTGTACAGGCTAATAAACTACCTGACTCTGTACTTTTTTCCTTTTCTTTTTTTTTTTTTTGCCCAGGGCAAATACGTGGTTTGCTTTGACCCTCTGGATGGCTCTTCAAACATTGATTGCTTAGCTTCTATTGGAACCATTTTTGCAGTCTACAGAAAGGTACAGGACAGGCTTTCATGTCATTTGCAGTACAAACATATCTCTTTACTGTCATCTAAAGACTAATGAAATGCTTCTGTTTGTTTGTGCACATGATCTCCAGGAAACTGATGATGAACCCTCAGAGAAGGATGCCTTGCGGAGTGGCAGAGACATTGTGGCTGCAGGGTATGCTCTTTATGGCAGTGCTACCATGCTGGTTCTCTCCACAGGACAAGGAGTCAACTGCTTCATGCTTGATCCTGTAAGTCAGAATTATGTTACATACTTCATATCCTATTTAACTTTAAATAGTTGAATAACCTCTTAATCTTTCTGCATTCTTTCCTCTTCCATCATTAGGCCATTGGTGAGTTTATACTTGTAGATCGGGATGTGAAGATTAAGAAGAAGGGAAAGATCTACAGTCTGAATGAAGGCTATGCTGCACATTTTTACCCGGATGTGACAGAATATCTGAAAAAGAAGAAATTCCCAGAGGTAAGAGGCTCCAGATTTTGAGAATATGTCACTAAAGGGTCTGAGCTAGAGAAACATCCTACTATCTGTTTAATAACCATTACAGTTACTATCATGGTAGAGTCAGATCTTAACTCTAAAGGCCATTGCACACCGAGTACAAAATTTTTGCACACTGAAAAATGAATACAACCTTACGTTGTGTCAATCACGTTTACACACTGCCTCTGAAACTTTCATCCGTCATAAAAAAATTCAGACCAGGTTCGATTTTCTGCATTTTCGTATCCGTACTAAGCATTTTGATAGGAAAGGATGACAAATACAAAAAATACGATAAACGCATATGAAAATTTTAGACTCAGTGTGCAAGGATTTAAGATACTCTATTGTTCAAAAGTTTGGGGTGTTTTGAAAAATAAATAAATAAATAAATAAATAAATACATGCATGTTTTTGAAAGAGGTCTCTCATGCTCATCAAGCCTGCATTTATTTGGCCAAAAAAATACAGTAGAAACAGTAATATTGTGAAATGTTATTACAACTTAAAAATAGTGAAATATTATTACGACGTATAAAATGCTGGTTCTTTTTAAATATGTTTTAAATTCTAAATTATTCCTGTGATAGCAAAGCTGAATTTTTCAGCAGCCATTACTGAAATCTTCAGTGTCACATAATCCTACAAAAATAATTCTAATATGCTGATTTGCTGCTCAAGAAACATTTTTATTATCATCAAATTTTGAAAACAGTTGTGCTGCTTTATATCGCTGTGTAATCTGTGATACATTCTCTGATAAATTGAACAGCATTTGTTTGAAATAGAAATCTTCTTTAACATGTCTTTATTGTAACCTTAAATCAATTTAAAAGTATTAATTTCTTTAAAAAAATGTGTTGACCCCAAACGTTTGAACGGTAGCATAGTTAGTTTTTGTAACATTATTTCCGAAGGGTGAAAAGTACTCAGTTAAAATTAAAGGTAAAAAAAAATATATTTTTTTTTACTTTCACTCAAGTACATATTTGGACTTAAGTAAAATTTTGACTTAATGAAATTATTTCCCTCTTCTAAATGTGCAGCAGAACATTATAGAGAAAATCTGTAAAATTCAGCTCAGTGAGTAGTTTTAGCCATCATAATTAGCCTTTTCCACTGACAGTAAATATAACATTCCCACTCTGACCGGCAGGATGGCAGTTCACCCTATGGAGGACGCTATGTGGGCTCAATGGTAGCTGATGTGCACAGGACTCTGGTCTATGGTGGAATTTTCCTGTATCCTGCTAATATCAAGAGCCCCAAGGGCAAGGTGAGGAGAAACAGAGTTTAAAAGTGATTTTAAAGTGTATTTATGGCAACAATCTCACTGGTTTCATGTTTCTTTCATGTTTGCTCCAGCTGAGGCTGTTATATGAGTGCAACCCCATGGCCTTCATCATGGAGCAGGCTGGCGGTATGGCAACAACAGGAGCCATGAATGTTCTAGACATCAAACCTGACTCAATCCACCAGAGGGTTCCTGTAGTGCTGGGCTCCCCTGACGATGTACAGGAATATATCTCCATCTTTAAGAAACACTCGAAATGAGATGCAACCAGATGAGCATCTTTTGTCATCTACTACAACCGCCGCCATCCCACTGAACCTCAAAAACAAATAAGCGAAACTTAAGGACTCTGCATGAAGCATCCATCTGTACAGAATACAAGAAGTTTCTATTTTAAGTTTCATTTTCACACGTTTGTTCTGTGTAAATGTTTGTACTCTTATGCGTTCTAGTTATGTAATTCATAATATAAAGAAATGATAAATATATAATCCAATGTTATATATTTTACAGTGTCTGATATTAAGCCCCATAAACGCTTCTGTTCACAATGAAAATAAAATCAGTATTGTTTGATTGTGTCCATATTTATCATAATTTGATAATCAAAAATCGTTGGAAGGCATGTTGCAAATACAGATGTAGCTCTGCTTCCCACCAAGATGTTTTTTTAGACCTGCAGCATTTAAAAGGAAATTGACAACTGCAGTTTAAAAAAGGATGTTGTTGCCTAAGGTCTGTTGTAGCCCTCCTTCATTGCTTCGTAATACTGTGATTGGTTTGTAAGTATAATGTGCATGTTAATTTCCAAAATTCATGTAAAAGCTTTACAGTCATAACAGTGTTGTTATTTTTACCTAAAACTATTAAATATCATTTCTGATAACTGATATAAAGCTGAAATAAATATATAAATATTATAGGAAACAATAATAAAAAAAGTTTAAGCTGAAGAACTAAGATTAATGAAAATAAATATGAAATAAAAATAACTTAAAATTTCAAAATAGCTATAATAAATACTACAAAAGTTTATAATTACTAATAAACAATACTGAGGTAAATAAATCAGGGTCAGCTCCAATCCTGTTTTTACAGGAAGATATTTGTCGCCATCTAATGGTGTGACGCTCCATAGACGTGTATACATATTTATGTGATGCTCTAACAACAGCGGAAAAGTGGGTTGTACTGTGGTGACGTCAGACGCAAAAGCGCGTCGCTGTATTTTCCTCATCGATCGCAGGTGTCTCTACCGGCCATCAGGAAGGAAGGAGTACAGTACGTACTTAGGTAACATCTCTATTTGTTCGCATTCATCCACAAAGTAATTTTTCCGTGTTGTAATCTGGCGTTGACAGGCTGTCTAATGTATTTTGTCTGTATACACATCTTTTTAAAGCTAGCTAGTCATGTTTGCTATTGGTAAGATTGCATCTTGTCGCCGAGAGAATGTTTGTTGTTTTGACAAAACAGTAACTAATTTACAGAACTGTATCTGTATCGATAAGTTTGTTTGACGGGAAGAGAAAAGCCACATCCGGCGGCAACTTCTGGTCACCACCAGAAGTCACGCTTTTAACGAACTATAATGTCTTGAGTCAAAGTTACTGTTTGTTATTGTGTCTCTAAAACCCGGGCTTTGCACCCTGTAGTGCTGGTTCACTAAACTGAGGTTTTCGTTTGTGATATTTTTAAATAATACACAGTCAATAAAATGGACAGTTGCATGCAGGTCTTTGTGCTTGGTTTTCTCAATCCTCTTAGCAACAAAGTCACATCAATGTCAGTGTTCCTCATGCTCTCTCAATCTGCCATGAACCCTAATGACTGTACTTTTCCCTGGGTTTCACACTAATAATGTTGTTTAGCTGTTAACTATAAAACACACACGCAAAACACACACAAACAAAAAATCGTGTAAATCATCCACAACGGATATTGACCAGGCTGGAAAATTGGCTAAGACCAGCAACCACTTTAGGTTGTTTTGATTAGTTCAGCATACTACAATAAAACATTACATGTATTAAGAATTGTTAATAATAATTAAGTTGTTTTGGGATTCATCTTTTTGTTGGATTATGTCTGTTGTCTAACTGCAAAGAGTAGAACACAACATGTTTCCCACGTGAGGATGAATGGCTGTTACTGTGTGTAAATGTAAAATAAGTGAATGGGTGCCATAAGAATGAGAGTTTCAAATAGCTGATAAAGACATCACAGTTATCCACAAGTAATCCACTTGACTCCAGGACATTAATTAACACCTTGTGAAGTGAAAAGCTGTGTTTGTAAGAAACAAATCCATTGATAAGGCGTTTTACCGTCAAGACAACTTTTTAACTGGAGGATGCAATATTATGGAGAGAGAAATTGTATTTTAGCTTAAAGCAATGGTTTGAAGTTAAAATATCTTAAAGGTGAATTGTCTATTACAAACATGCAACTTTTTTCACAAGATGTTAATTGATGGACTGGAGTTGTGTGGATTATTTGTGATTTATTGTGGTGTTTTTTTTTGGTTTTTTTTAATCAGCTGTTTGGACTCTCATTCTGACGGCACCCATTCACTGCAGAGGAGGATCCAGTGTTGAGTAAGTAACGTCATGCTTAATTTCTCCAAATCTGTTCAAATGAAGAAACAAACTCATCTACATCTTGGATGGCTTGAGGGTGGGGTTGGTTAACTTATTTCTTTTGTGTTCAGAATGACATTGGGAGCAGTTGCCTCTGTGATCCTCGCCATAGGAGGAGCCGCAGTGTTTTCTGCTCTTCATAAGATTGAAGAAGGACATGTGGGTGTTTACTACAGGTCAGTTGCTTAAAATTTTCCAATAATCTGCTTCCAGAACCAAGCAGATGCTGCAGTGCATGTCACTTTCTACTTTGTACTATAAATGTGTGCTTCTCTTCTCTCAGAGGTGGAGCTCTGCTGACCACCACCAGTGGCCCTGGCTTTCATCTGATGCTGCCGTTCATTACTACATTCAAGTCCGTACAGGTAAATGACAGACTTTATATGTATAGTTTAACTTCATAGTTTTCTTTTTCTTACTGCATCCTTTCTCTTTTTATAAAGACAACCCTACAAACAGATGAAGTAAAGAATGTTCCATGTGGCACAAGGTGAGGTAAATTGTTCATATGTCATACCTTCTATAAAGTGCAGTCACAATAGACTTTGTGTTCCATTCATATGCATGCAAAATCCTCTGTTGCTGCATACCAAATTCAAGTTTGGTGAACTCTTACCTGCATTTCTATCTAACCAACATCATATAGGCCTATATATTATTTGTAAACGTTTACGCCTGTACACACAGCAGGTCAGCAGTTCAGGAGAATCCTAGACTGAATTTTGCAACTTTGTGTTAGAACATAATTTATGAGCAGACACTTGAGACTATAAACTAGAATTGATCTACTATAGAGTTTAAGATAAGACATTTAAAGCTGGCTCAAAACATTTCACAACTCTGTTCTCTCCTCCTTTCCTCTACTGATCTATAAAAATAAAACTGGCAAAAGTCCAGAAAAACTGTTTGAAAATAAATCCCAGAGATTTTTCAGATTGTTGCTGTAAACAGTTGTAAACAATGAAATGATAATATTTGATGATTATGTGTACTTAATGTGGGTAAATGTGTTCTGAACTCTACTGTTCAGAAGTGTGGGTTCAGTAAATTTTTGATGTTTTTGAAAGAAGTCTCTTAGCAAGGCTGCATTTATTTGATCAATCAACATAATTGTACAAATAGTAATGTTGTGAAATATTATTGAAATTTTAGTTGTTACACAGCTGAAAATTGAGTGCAAACTACGATACATTCGTATATTCTGTTCATAAAACAAATGGTCTGTCTTGTATTACAGATCATCTCAGACACATGCTATTTTTAGGGATACCCTGAGATTTCTGTTATCGCTTTTGCTTTCTGGAGTAGACTCACTCATTCATATATATCAACATGTTTTTTGCTTTACAGTGGAGGTGTAATGATCTACTTTGATCGCATTGAGGTGGTAAACTATCTTGTTCCCTCAGCAGGTGAAATATCTTTTTTGTCATTTATAATGTAGAACCACTAAAAAGGCTGTTGTTAGGGATGGACAGCTGGGAACATTTCCCTGGGCCCTGTAATGTAGGAGGGCCCACTAAGAGCCTCTTTGGCATAGCCTACTCTCCAATAAATGTTTTATCCCACTCCCCATGAATTTTAGCAGCGACCCAGACTATGACTGCCATTTATTTTATGTGCCCTATTCATCTCTCTCTTAACATCATTGTCTCTGCTGCATGCAGTTTATGGCATTGTGAGAAACTTCACTGCCGACTACGACAAAGCTCTGATTTTCAACAAGGTACACCATGAGCTGAATCAGTTCTGTAGTGTGCACTCACTTCAGGAGGTCTACATAGGTCTGTTCGGTAAGTGATGGGCTTTAATATTTTAATCAATTTATGCATATTTGTCCCTACTAAAATGTAAAGACACTGAATTTACTAGGAAAGTTTAGGAATTAGAAAATACCTCCTTCAAATAACTCCTCTTAGTAATTAATTTGAATTTTTAGAAATATATTTTGAGAATTTTTCAGACTAAGATCATAATAGCATTAGATTTTGTCCATGATTGCACTTCACAATGGTGTGAGGGTAGTAGTCAATAGTTACAGCCCTCTAGTGGTAATGTGGAGATGTTTGACATGTTGTTAGTGGCATAAGCTTCTCAAGTGCTTTTTATTTGCAGTTGCTGTGTGTGATGAGAAAGCAAAAATTTAGGTGTAAAATAATCGTTCTTTAAGTGGCCTGTTGTTTCTTAGATCAAATAGACGAGAATCTTAAGCTCACGCTGCAGGAGGATCTAACCAGCATGGCCCCCGGACTCATCATTCAGGTGGGACTCAACTTAGATTGGTTTGGCAATTCATTCTATTTTCTGTTCAATTCCACTGATTTACATTCAGATCAGCATTCTGTTTTCTGCATGGTTTATACATTAACAATTCTTTCAAATTTAGGAAAACGTTAGACCTAAGATACGATGCGCCATATAAGCTCTTTGTGTATTTGTGCATGTGTTTGTCTTTCTTTATTTAGCTTTGGTTTGGCAGATTTCCTTCACCCAAATCCCTTTGGTGCTGGACCAAGTTTTCACAGATTCAAGCAAAGACTCTTAAAACAGCCTTTCTCATAATCAGCTGTGCAGGCAGTACATTTCCATTGTTAATATTTCTCATCTGGAAGCACTAAAAATATGCAAGTCATCAGCTCGTTGAGATGACACAGAGATCATCAGTAAACTGTTTCACACTTCCTCGTAGCCTGAATTCTGTTAGCTTTTGTGGCTAATGTGTCATTCACATTATGCACGTTGAGCTGTGATTCACATGAGGAGTATTTGACCATATTCACTCAGTTTCCTCTGAGATCAATGCTTGTGTTGGTTTTGTGTGCTCATGCTTTCTGCTCCTTTAACTCTTTTCCCAAGGCCCTTCCAGCAAAAACAAAAGATACGTTACGTAACGAGGTCTTTTTGTGAGAAGATTGCTCTGCCTTTTTAAAGTCAAAGATCTAATTAGATTTTTGTTTGTTAGGAAAAGTGATGTTTGTGTCTGTTTGTCTTTAACTCTTTTCTCTTTCCTTTATCTTTCTTCTGTTCCTCTTTCTCCTAAGCAGGCGGTCCGTGTCACCAAACCAAACATTCCAGAAAGCATTCGCAGAAACTATGAACTAATGTGGGTTTATGAAAAGTTCTTGCATGTTATGTGTAATAGCTGTTAATGATACAATTTTGCTACAAGGGTCCAAAATTAACTAACACCTCTAAGCAATCAGTGGACTGGGTAATAAATGTTTCTCTCTATAACAAAGAATTATTTTCTTGCATAATCTTGCATAGTAAATGAGCCAGTCCCTATCAAATGTGATTCCCCCCCTCCCCTTATTTTTGTGTTGGGGATTAACTTTGAGGAATATTACACACATATGTCCAAATAATTGGATAACAATAGTTAACAATGAGGTTAAATGTGGTTAACGTTATCATATAAAACAGAAGTTTGCATTTTCTGCATTTGTGTGTTTTTGTGTGTTTTAATCACTTGCCACTTCCATTAGTTAGACTAAATGTATTATGTTGCAGTTCCTAATAAAGATACCAGCCAACTGGCAAGTAGCGTTGTACTCACATATGGTTCATGGTGTGTCTTAATTTTGGACCCTGGTTAGAGCTTAGATTCTATTTCTGAACTGTACAACTGTATTTTGGTGTTATGTGAGAGAATTATGTCAATCCTTATCAGTTGAACTTAATTGAAAAATAATCTGTCCTTACTCTCTCTGTGTGTGTGTGTGTCTGTCTGTCTCTTTCTCTTTCTTAGGGAGAGTGAGAGAACGAAGTTACTGATTGCAGCTCAGACTCAGAAGGTTGTAGAGAAGGAGGCAGAGACCGAGAGAAAAAAGGCTGTCATCGGTGAACAAAGATGTTTTTCTTAGTATTCAGCCTGATGAGCTAGTTTGGTCTTGTGGGTTGAATTTTGATGAAGTTGCAGTTAATATAAAAGTGAAAAGTGTTTTTTTTTTTTTTTTTTTTTTTTTTAATGTATGCAGAGGCAGAGAAGGTGGCTCAGGTGGCTGAAATAAAATTTGGACAGAAAGTTATGGAAAAAGAAACAGAGAAAAAAATCTCAGAAATTGAAGGTAGGTGAATGTGTTTTCATGTGCCCTCTGAAATCCTAGACTGCTGTGTAGGAAAATGAAAACAGCCTTGATTAAAGATATGGGGTATTTGGGCCCTGAACTTTTCAAAATATAAAATTATTGCCAAAATTAACAGTAAATGTTTGGAAGAAATTACTTCATAGCATTATATACAGTACTTGGTTCATAAATAAAATATAATCTCATACAAAATGTCATATTCACTACAATTCAAAAGTTCGGGTCCAGTAGATATACTGTTATTCAGCAATTAAATTGATAAAAAGTGACAGTAAAGACATTTATAAAGTTACAAAAAGATTCTGTGGAAATAAATGCTGTTTTTTTTTTTAAACTTTCTTGTAATTAGAAAATTCTGAAAAATAATGTATCACAGTTTCCACAAAATTAGTGAACAGCACAACCATTCTCAACTTTGATAATAATAAGAAATGTTTCTTTAGCACCAAATCAGCATATTATTTCTGAAGGACTACTAGAGTAATGACTGCTGAAAATGTAGCTTTCCCATCACAGGAACAAATTATATTTTGAAATATATTAAAACGGAAAACATTTATTTTAAATTGTAATAATATTTCTCAATGTTACAGTATTTCTGTTGTTTTGATCAAATACATGCAGCCTTGGTAAGCATAATAGACCTGTTTAAAAACATTCAAATCTTGCCAACCACTTTTGAACAGCACTGTATATTTTCTTCAGTTTTAAACATGACATGGGGGTAAGTTATTAATGACAAAATTTGCATTTTGGGGTGGAGTATCCCTTTAAGATGATCATTCGGCAAGGACAAGATTTTTTGAAATACAGGCCAGGTTTTAGATGTCAAATCATGCTTTTAAGTTCAAGTTCATGTTGGTCATTATTCAAATAATTAGCAACAACTGTCTACCAAACCAGCATGCAAATCATTTTTGAAGAACATTATTCAAAACTTTCACCAATAGTCTAGGAGTTAATGTAAAAATAGTTGAAAACGAAAAAACAAAATTACAAATGTATGCCCAAGACAAATGGATGTCATGTGATTCCATGCAAAGCAGGTCATTATTATAGTGCAGGACCTCTACAAAAAAAAGCCAGTTTGTCCATTGGGAGATACAAACTTTGTTGCAAACTGCATTATGTAACATGTATATATCAATTCATTATATGTCATTTACTGTACACAGAATTGTTCCAAAATTTGCTAGAAGTTCAGTTGGAAGGAATAGACTGTTTCAGTAAAAACATGGCCCTTGTGTTTTATGCTAGGCAGTTTTCGAAATGTTTTTTCAAGGCTAGAATTAGGGACATTTCTGAGCCAACAGACTGGATTATGCATACTAAAATCCACAGTGTTTTGTTTAATGTGAGTATTGGTATGGGCAGTCTATGAGTATTTCTGAACTTATGTGAATATAAAAACTGAGTACAAAAACAATTAACATCTTTTCTCAATGTATATGCATAAGATGGTTTCGAAGAGGCAGATGCATGGACTTTTTATTCTAATCATGCTTTGGAATATTTTTTTATAAAAGTTTATTTTACTGACTCATACTTGGATATCTGCTGTTCTGGAGTTTTTGCTGCTTGTAAAAGTAGAGGCAAATCTGGCAGTAGCCCAGCAAAATCATTTCTCAGTCATTTTCCCCACATTAAAAGGATTTACATATAGGGAAATAAAAGAGTACTTTGGAAAAATACATTAAAAATCATGTGAGATCACAGTCTTTTCAGTCTCCTAAGAAAAGCTGTTTTATTTTACATGGAAGCTGGCTGCCTTATGAGGGCCGACATGTTGAGATACCTGACCGATGGAAACACTCAAAATGGCAGCAGCTTAAGCTGTAAAATATAGTTAGGTAGTTGTTTTGTAAGATTTTGTCTTCTAATTCCCATAAATGACTATTGTTAATATTTTCATAATAATCTGAAAATAAATAAAAGACCCACAACGCATACTGTAGCTAGCAAAAGTTGCATAAATGTCCAGATTAAAAATTATATGTTTATTAATAATGCATTTGCATAACAACTTTTAATTGGTTTGTATTGTGGTTTTGTTTGTTGATTACTAAAATGATGTCAATTAATTTTGGCAGTTATAGTGTTGACATAGACACTCATACTTAGAAAGTGCCAGGTTGTCATTGCAGTAATTATGACACTGTGCAAATGCAGCACTTCTCCATTTATCAGCTCACATGACTAGCTAAATATTACTGGCATATCTCAGTAACTGCACCATTATTGGAAACTTTCACTTGTGGAATAAATTCATTATAAATGAAAATGTAGATGAACAAACATTTCAGATTGAAATTATCATTAGAATGATAGGAGATGCTGAGGTTTAAATGGCAAACTGCCTGAATACATTCATTATCATAAGAGTGAAATGCGACGCTTAGGATACTGTTGACAATCCCTCATCACACATCTCTGAATGTTGCTGTGGTTTCTGTTGTGTTGATTTTGCTTTCCCATTTGTCTCGCTGATTTTATAGATGGCGCTTTCCTTGCTAGGCAGAAAGCAAAAGCAGATGCAGAGTTTTACACCGCACAGAGAGCGGCTGAGGCCAATAAGGTAAACTTCTAAAACTCTACCCCATCATTACTGTGCTCATTGTTTAGTGAATGTCTTCTCTTCTCTTCTCTTCTCTTCTCTTCTCTTCTCTTCTCGCGAGATGTAGGAGAGTGGTGGAGGGTGTGGTGGGGAAGAACGTTTCAGTTTCAACTGTCCGCTTAAATATTTTTCTTTATCTTTTTCTTTACTTTCTATTATCTTTTTTGTTTAAAATATCCTAATTTTGTTAAGTTAGTTTTTGGTTTGTGTCGTTTTCAAATCAATTGGCAAGTGTGAGAATGGCGTCGCTCCCAGGTGAGCGTGCGCCATCTCCTTCACTCTGCCATGGCGTTAGGTGTTGCCGGAACGGAGTTACGGTGGAAAGTGTGCTATTAGCAGTGGGAGAACAAATCGGTTGTGAAAATATTTCTTCGGCGTCTAGGATGAACAAAGCGGTTGTTGTTTTTCTTAAAGAGGAGCAACTTGTTGCACAACTTATTGAGAGTGGCGTTGTAATTAATGGAGGTTTTTGTTAAATCCTCCCTTTGGCTACGTTAACGTCTAAGGTAATTATTTCAAATGTACCGCCGTTCATCCCCGATGAAGTTATTGAGAGAGAACTCATTAGGTTTGGAAGAATCACGAGCCCGTTAAAAGTCATATCACTGGGTTGTAAAAGTTCGGAATTGAAACATGTGATGTCTTTTCGAGACAAGTTTTCATGTTTTTAAAAGAGCCAACGCTGGATATATCGTTTCGGGTCATGGATGAAGGTAAGTCGTTTATGATTTATGCTACTACCACTGGAGAAATGTTTTGAATGTGGTGACATTGGTCACAAGCGAACTGCTTGTCCTCATAAAGTTCAAGTGAACGTGAATGAAGAGAATAACGTCGATAATGTAGTATCTGCTGTAAATGAGCCGGCTGGAGAGAATAGTCAAATAGAATGAACGGAAATGGTAACTGAACAGGCCATAGCTGAAGTACATGAGAGTGATAATGAAGGAATAGAGGTTCAGGAAAATGCAGTACAAGATGAAAGTCAGTCTGTAGTTGTGCAAGATGATATGGATGAGAATGTTTTGACTTCTGAGACTGCAAGTACTAATGGCGTTGGAATGCTTAATCAGAAAATGGAAAGTACTGTAGAAGGCCTACTAGAGGATGAAAATAAAGTTGAAATGAGGGATGAGGATACATTCTCTCAAATGTCAGGTTTTTCTGAAACAGGCTCTCAAATGGAAGATGGTAATCTTTATTCTCTACAAGAGAGAAATGATTTTTTGGATGAGACATTTGGAAAAGCAGTAGAAATATTAGAGATTTTTTTTCAGATACTGAGAAATTTGTGAAATCTGTGGTTAAATTACAGCGTACTGTTGGGTTGGATGAATTGAATGGAAAAAAAAGAGATTGAGGAAACTGTTTACAAAACTAAGAAAGCGTAAAGGTTCGTTTTAAAAAAAATAGGAAAATGAGTTTGATGCACTGGGTGTTTTTCCTGTCCTATTTTTTTCTGCTCTATTCTGTCTCTTCCTCTTTTATTAATACGGGGCATATGAGAATAGGCTCTTTTAATATAAATGGAGTGAGAGATCAAAATAAAAGAGCTATACTATCAGAATTTATGAAAATTAGAAAAATTTATATTGTTATGTTACAAGAGACTCATTCTGATAGGTCTAATGAGATAGAGTGGGGCTTATGGTGGGAGGGAAAATATGCACTCAGTCATGGTTCTAGTACAAGTGCTGGAGTTGCTGTTCTGTTTTCAAAAATTTTAAATGTTGAAATTTTCAAAATTGAAGTAGTAGTAGCTGGAAGGGTGTTATTTGTCCATGCAGAAGTTGAAAGAATAAAATGTTTATTTATTAATGTCTATGCACCAACTGTTGGGTCAGAGCGAATTGAGCTATTTTAAACAATAAAGAATCATATCTCACAATATGATAAAAATGTTTGCATAGTTATGGCTGGGGACTGGAATTGCACTGAAAATGTTCATGTTGATAGGAACAGCGAAGAACCTCATTTTCAATCAGGTGTAGTGCTCTCTGAAGTGATTCAAGAACATGATTTAACTGATGTCTGGAGAAATAGGAATGAAAGGATAAAACAGTATACATGGATTAAAGCAAGTAATAATGAAGTTAAGGGGGCTAGATTAGGTTTTATATGAGTAAGTCCTTTAATAATAGAGTGATGGATGCTGCCATTATTCCTAGTGGTTTTTCAGACCATCATATGATAACTATAGATATAAATAGAAAAACAACTTTTAGATCGCAGCATTATTGGCATTTTAATAAATTATTATATAATTTATTTTGTGAGTTTTACTCATCTTTGGGAAAATTGGAAGTTACAGAAAAGTAATTATGAAACTAAAAGTCAATTGTGGGAGGTTGGAAAGGTGCATATTCAAATTTTCTGTCAAAGTTAGGAGTCTCAAGTATCACTTAAAATTAGAGATACTGTGCAAAAATTGCAATGTGAAATAGGAGAAATGGAAAAGATGATGTTGGAAAATGAAGAAGGAATTAACACTGATGTGGAACATCTCAGTGATTAAAAGTGATGAATTAAGAAGTTAGAAATGAAACATCTTTTACAAGAGCAAGTTAAAAATGCTTTAATAAGGTCACGTTTTTGTTCTGTTAAGGATATGGATGCTCCCAGTGCTTATTTTTTTAAACTAGAGAGAAATGTGGTGCAGCATAATCCTATGCTTTATTTAAGACGTCCATATGGGACAATTCCGGACAATCCAAATGAAATGAGAAAACTTGCTGTTGGATTTTATTCTGGTCTTTTTAATGCTGGACAATGTGATGATGAGAGTGCTGCGGACATTTGTCAAGATCTCCCTAAGTTGCAACCTAAACAGAGAGAAAATTTGGAAAGTGACTTTACTTTACAAGAGCTCACAGATGCAGTTAAACAACTTTCATTGGGATGTTTGCCTGGTATTGATGGAATAACCACAGACTTTCATCATTATTTCTGGAACGTTTTGGGACAAGATTTTTATGAAGTAACAAAAGAATGTTTTGAAAATGGCTTTCTTCCAAGTAGCTGCCGAAGAGCAGTATTGTCCTTGTTACCTAAAAAAGAGGACTTAGGATTTTTGAAGAACTGGAGACCGGTTTCACTTTTATGTACGGATTCTAAAATTTTGGCAAAATGTTTAGCGAATAGGTTGAAACAATATCTGGACACAATTATTCACAGTGATCAGATGTGTTGTGTACCTGAACGGTCTATTATGGATAATCTTTTTCTTTTAAGAGATGCTGTTGATTTGAGTTTCAAAGAGAATATTAATATGGGGTTTTTATCAATAGACCAAGAAAAAGCCTTTGATAGGGTTGACCATGGATATCTTTTCAGTGCTTTGAGTTCTTTTGGTTTTGGTGAAAGGTTTATTTCTTGGGTAAAACTGTTATATCGAGATGTTTCTGTACTGGTGAAGGTGGGAGGAGGGTTGAGTGCATCAGTCCCTGTAAAAAGATGAATTAGGCAAGGATGCCCGCTCTCTGGACAGTTATATAGCATTGCCATTGAACCACTATTAAGAAGAATTAGAAGAGATCTTAAAGGGTTTTCAATACCAAATGATTTTAATTGTAATAAAATTGTATTATCTGCTTATGCTGACGATGTAACGGTTTTTATAAATGGACAAGATGTCATCAATCTTACAAAGAGTACAGAGCTATATGAAAAGGCATCTACTGCAAAAGTTAATTGGAGTAAGTGTGAAGGATATACAGTGGGTCAATGGATAAATCAAAGGCTTCCAGATTTACCGGGAGGGTTAAAGTGGGGGAGAGAAGGTTTTAAAGCGTTGGGTGTTTTTTTGGGTTCTTCTAGGTTTCAGGAAAAAAATTGGGCGGGACTGCTGGAGAAGGTGGTGGCCCGATTATCTAGGTGGCGATGGCTGTTACCACAAATGTCTTACAAGGGGAGAGTTTTGGTCATTAATAATTTGGCTGCGTCCACATTATGGCATAAGTTAATGGTGGTTGAACCACCAGAAGAATTGGTGACCTCTATACAAAAGAGAATAATTGATTTCTTCTGGGATGGCAAACACTGGATTCGTGCTGCACAACTTTATTTGCCTCCTTGTGAAGGAGGACAAGGATTGATAGACATTAAGAGCAGAATTCAAGCTTTCAGGTTGCTTTCAGCCCAAAAACTTTTGTGTAGAAAAGAATTGGTATGGACTCGTACCGCTGGTGCAATCCTGCGAAGAGCAGAAGGGTTGAACTATGATCTGCATCTTTTCTGGATACAAACTCAAGAGATGGACTTAACAGAGATCACATCTTTTTATAAATCAGTGTTACCAGCATGGGCTAAAACTTTCAAGATTAAAAGAGTCTTTGAAATCCCTAAATACTGGGTGTTGGAGGAGTAATCCAGTAGTTCATGGTACACTGATGTCTTCAAAGAGTGTACAGGAGAACATGCTGAGAAGAAACTGTACAAAGTTAAAAGATTTGCTCAGTTCGGATGGATGGAGGTCTGTGGAGGAGATCGTGGTTTTCACGGGACTGCGATCTCGACGCCTGTATTCGTTTTTTTGGAGGAAATACGTTCTTTTTTGCCAGGACGTTATAGAGAACTTATACAAAGAGAAGATCTGAACGAACAGACTGACGTTTCACCTCAGAAACTGCTAATTTCGTCAACTTGTGACACCAGTGTGTTAGAAGACCAACCTATAGAGGGCTCTGAAACTTTTGAGACATGGACAGTTGATGAAATGTCTGAAAAGGTTTTATATAACCTATGTGTTAAGACTGTTCATAAAGAGGCACTGAAGGAGTGGCAGCCATTGAAGTGGACAAGGAGTTTTGGGCCAAACGTCCCCTTGAGAGATCAGTGGAGGTCCCTGTATAAGCTTCCACTAGAGAAGCGGACTGGGGATTTGCAGTGGAGGCTTATTAACGGGGCAATAGCTACAAACAGATATGTGTCTCACCTTAATCCAGCAGTAGAGGGGAGTGTGAGTTTTGTGGTGAAGAAGAGACTGTGAAACATATTTGTTTTTGACTTGTAAATAATTGGAAGAGCTTTTTACAGTTTTGATGGAATGGTTTAGAGGTTTTGGTGAAACTTTTTCAGAATGTGTTTCTATAGGGGGTGTAAAGTATAGAATGTCAAAAAAGACAATTTTTGGTCTCTTAAACTATGTTTTAGGCACAGCAAAACTGTCAATTTGGAAGACTAGAAAAAATAAACTACTAGGTATTGGTGGAATGGACCCAGTGAAAATGTTGAAGGGCTTAATTGCAAATAGATTGAAAATTGAATTTTCTTATTATGTTTTGGTGGGAGATTTAATGACTTTCAGAGAAAAGTGGTGTGTAGGGGAAATTTTATGTTGTATTTATGAAGAACAGCTTGTTCTTAATTTTTAAAAGGTTGTTGTGTGTTTTGGTTTTACATTTGACTAAAAGATTAAGGAATGTTATGAATGAGGATTTATTGTATTAGTAATGATATACTGAAGAAAAAATGTATTCAATAAAGTTGTTTATACCTCTCTTCTCTTCTCTTCTCTTCTCTTCTCTTCTCTTCTCTTCTCTTCTCTTCTCACAGCTGAAGCTGACCCCTGAATATCTCCAGCTGATGAAATTTAAGGCAATAGCAGCTAATAGTAAGATTTACTTTGGAAGTGAGATCCCTCACATGTTCATGGACTCGGGACCAGGAAGCTCCTCCTCAGCTGCCTCCAAAGCCATAGATGCCCTCTCAGAGGGGATACTGGACTTGGAATGACGAGAGAAGTTGTGTTGTAGCACTGAGGATAAATTAACAGGTAATAAAAGAGACTAATGGCAAGTCATTAGACTGCATTGGTACAGTCAGTGCAGCTGAAATCACTTCAGTAAAGTAATACGGTGCTGTATCATTGGGACCGAAACGCTATACCTGCAACTGTACCCTGGTGAGTTGATCACAAGCCAGTGGTAGTTAACCAGAGTATTATACTTTTAAGTAGAACAGTGTGTGGGAATGTGAGATTAGAACCCAGTTGAATGCATGTAGAGATTTGTGCATGATTTAAATGTTTTAAGATACATCAAGTTTGTAAAACTAAAGAAATAATTTTTTTTTACACTGAGGAATTTGAATTTGAAGAATTTGAGTGATGTACTTTCAAGACGTCTTAGTGTCTTGAAGGCTTTTATACTTCAGGGATTCTTTTATTTGGTTTACAGAATTAAAATCAGAATCTGGACTAATTAGAATAGTGTTCTTAATTTTATTGCCATTTGAAGTTTTGCTGACTCAGCCGACGTTCTTTTTTCCAAATTCAAATCATTTGGCAACAAAATTTAGAAACCTATCCTAATCAAGCTGTCCAAGTACTGAGAAAATCTTTCAAGAGGCAACAATTTATAGTGAGGAAATGGATGTGTAAACCTGCAAAATCGTAAGGTAATCTGAAAACTGTGTAGCATATAGCTTTTATTAAGTACAGCATCATATATCATTTTTATCAGTTGTGTGCAGAGTTTTATTTTGAGTTTATAAGAAACTTTTCATCTTGAGCGATGCACAGTACACTTTAAAATGATATCCCCCTTTAAATCGCCAGGCGTAGCACAGCACCCAGAGGAGTGTAATCGCATATACTCTCCAGTCGTTTTCACATTTCTGTGGATTTGGGAGACTACATTTAAAAAGAGTCTTTGTCGCTGTCTCACCACTGACCTTTAGAAAGCAGCATGTCTGCGGGCTGTTTCTCACTCATGGAATGTTGATTCTGCTTGATGTTTTTAGTCATATTTGGAATATGTTTTCTGTAAATGATTTCAATTTCCCTTAAAATGAAGTTCAAACAAAGGCTTTTTTCAGTGTTAAAATTGTTATATACAGTATCTTTAGTACCTCCAGATGTATGGATCAGTACATCTGTACTGGATCAGTAGCTTGCTTTCATTTGTTGTCAGGAATATAGGCTACTTGTTTACATTCATGCATATCTGAATAAGACAGCAACTTGAAGGATTTAAAAAGTTTTTCACTGATATATGTATAGATGTTCCTAATAATGAACAGCATATCTTACATTTGTGTATTTGAAATGATCTCCTTACTGTTACTGTCTTTGAAAATTTGGACAGGCTTTAATTTAGTCATACTGTTTAAAGGGTCATGTTTATTTGAACACAGTTGTGTTTAGGCCTGAGAACTGGCAAGTTTTAAACATTGTAGCAGATTGTGTAATACTTTGTTCAAAACCTCAGAGACTCATCAGAGCTTCCCAAAGACCTTTACTGTCCATATCTGTGTTTTGCATGAGCACTGAATGTGTGTTGAATCACTGTCTATTTTTAATGTGTTGTCAAGTTCACAATCTCTTTATTTCATGTACATTAAAAATTGGCTATGTATTGGGTGTGTAATTGTTTATACACTAAAGTTTTCTCATGAAGTCTTTGTGTTCAGTTTTAATAAGTGACATGCTTAAAGTAAATACATATTTAAATTATAAAGTATATCTAAAGTAAATACAAGGTAAATACATATTAAGGATTAGTATATTTGTGTGTTTTACACAGATTTAAAAAAGTAAAAGTTCCAGTAGAAATATCTGCCAAGAAACAACTTGGCAGCTGTCAGATTTACTCTCTTTTATTTACTTTGTGACATGCTGGTTGGCTTTTAGAAAATCCTTTTTTATTAACATTTGGGCAGCCATAAAGCACTGTGACCATTAAGAGCATGGTTTAATTTTCCCTCTTTATTCAGATACCTGGAGTGCAGTTTGTAGAAACTCGTTGAGAGCATTACAGGAAAATAAATATGCTCGATGCTTTCTTGTGAAATTTCCCAGTGATGTTGGAGAAGATGTGGTGTTCATAAACTTCAGCTTCATAATATTAGAGAACAGCTGCTCAATTTAATGCTAAAGTGGTCTTGGAGTATAATTTCAATATAGCCGCATTTTTATACAACTATAAACTCTGATTTCTCATGAACAAACCTCTCCTTTTTAAATTAACCCTCATGTTGTGTTCCAGTCATTTTGACCTAGAGAGGATTTCCCAAATGCATAATTTTTGTTCTTTGTTGGCATTTTTTCCCCCCACCTTGTTAAATGTGTGGTGTTTCTGGTCAAAAATGACTAGCCACAGAACTGCTCATAAATTATGCTATATTATTACAAATACTGGATTCACACAGGGTTTGTATTTGTTTTTGGAACTTACTGGTTGTAAGCCTCATTGATCTGAGCTTATGCACTGTATTCATTTTTATGCAAAAAAAAAGAGAAAGAAGCAGAGCAACAGTTAAATCTTCTTTTATCCCTTCCTTGATCATGTGAATATAAACCTAATCTGAGACATTCAACCTGACCAGTCAACAGCTTTCCCCACTGTACTAAAGTTGTGACAATTAGAAGATCCTCCAGGATACACGTCTTGGCCTATACAGGCTATCATCACTATCAGCACCTCTGTGTCCTTAGGAATTCCAAATGGCCCTTTTGTTAAGGAAGTGAGGTGTGGGACGGGGAAACAAATATCTTGGCTGATTTTCAACCCTACAAGTTGATGAACCATTTGGATTTGCAAATTGTTTATATGGTATGGTACAAAATATAAGCCGTATTTTGTTTTCCTGTAAAAGTCCACATATTTTATGTCCACAGGATTGTCATGCAGCATGAAAAAACAGCAGTTATCATTCATTTATAGGTGTCTGGACTCTGCAATGTCATGTTATGGTGAATGTCACTTTTCATTATTCAGAGATGCCAGCAGATGCCATGGAGTTCTTAGTACATGTATTTGAGGTATACATGTGTGCCTTTGTTCAGGCAGTGCTGGGCAGTTTACCAGAGTATACCACTATCACATGTGCAAGTTTTATTGCCTGTTTGTTGTAATTTGTGCTTGTGTTTGTTCTGCACTAGTTTCTTCTGCCACCCTGGAGAGAATTGAAAATCACCTCAAATGAAGCAGATCAGCATAGTTAGATATACTGTACAATATGAATTGACATTATAATTTCATCCCCTACACATTTTGATGAACTAATGGCGTTGTCATCAGCTAAAAGGCATGCAGGTTACTTTACTTTCTGAACAAGTTTGCAGTACCCCAGTGCACTCCCAGGTCAGAATGTCAGCTTTCACTTTACCAGTTTTTCTTGCAAATTGGGCCTGTTTTGAGCTAAACTGTCAGTGTAAAAGCACCCTCGCTTTGTTTTCTATGCAGACTAATTGCTGTTATCTAATCTGCCAAACTTTTCAAGATTTTTATTACATTGAACTATGTTATTAGTTAATGGTTAGTTCATTAAAGGTGGGGTATGAATTTTTTCAAAAACACTTTAGAAAACTGAGTCGGGCCGATTACCAAAAAAAAAAGCTTGTAGCCAATCAGCAGTAAGGGGCGTGTCTACTCATGATGCGCCGGAGAGAGCGCTCAGTGCACATGACAGACATTAGCCGAGCCAAGTGACGACAGAAAGATAGAGATGGCGGATAAAAAACAAAAGAGTAAAACGTCTGTGGAACAAAAGAAGGCTTACACCGTGTCTACACCGGACACGACAGCTGTGTCGCGCAGCTCGCGTCCGGTGTAGACACCGTGTTACGATAAGGCAAGAAGTAGGACCCGTGTAAATAACAGATCAGCTTTCGAGCACTGGAGAGAACTCAAGGAGTGAGAAGGCCTGCGATCGGACGCCGAGGTTACTTTGTTTCTTCTCGATAGGTGAGAAACATTGGTTTTGCTTTGTTTCATAGAACTAATCGTTGCCTGGGTTGCGCACGTATCTGTGGGGTGGAGCTATCAAAATAGGGGCGAGACCCTTTTGGGGTAGGGTTGGCTACCAGAAATCACTTACCCCACCTGAAAAATAATTCCCAAGAACTAAACATTATTAGTTCCAGTAGATCCGTGGCTGTATGCTGTTATTGATGGATTGTAATAGTGTGTTTTCTTTGGAAACCGGTGGCCCTTATCTGTCTCTGAGTAATGGATAAATTGTTATGAACATTTTCAGGTGGCAAAATATTTTTTTCCCAAACACCTAAACCAGATGGTTTGATGCTTCTATAAAACCTTAAGGTGTTGTTTACAATGCCCAACTTATGTAGCCGCCCATGATGGTGGTACGTCTATGATATTTTGTGCAGTATTCACCACTTTCTGAAGAGTCCTGTCAGCCACTGTAATGATCCACCCAGATTGGCCTAAAGACAGAATCCAATTAGTGGGCAAAGGTATAATGTATGTAGGTCTTTTACTTGCGCTTCTTCAAAGTTCACTTAATTTATCAGGATTTAGTTTCAATTTTAGTCTAGCTCCATGTTCATATGACTCCAATTTCAAATGATCATTAAATCTAGGCGGTATTTCTAATGAAAAACTGATCACAAATATTGGTTATGTATTAATTTAGATGTTTGATTATTCTGGAAATCTCATAATTTCAATTATTCGTTCATTAACAACTTGGTATCCCCCATGGTCCATTCATTGGTACTTCGATACGATCTATCCTGTATGCAGATTTTCGCAGACTGCACTTTAAATCTTTAAATCTACTATAAATAATGATTTCAGAAGAGATCAGTATAAATCAAATATAAGTTTATTATTAGTCAGGTAAAAATGTATCATGCCAACTAATTCAGAATTAAATTAAATTACAATTCAGATAAATACATAACATCAATTACTCAAAGATCAATCTAAGAAATGCATACCTGACAGCAGAGAGACACACAGCAGCATGTGGAGAGCTCTAATGCAGAGACTCAAATGTATTGTGTGGGGGTTATCTGGTTACAGAAGCTCAAAGTAGTGTTTTGTCACTTCACTTAGCCTATATGTACTAAGCGTATCCTGCAGCTCCGATCTTCATTCTTGGCGATTTTAATCATTGCAGGCTGGACCTTTCTCTCCCAGGGTATGAACCGTAGCCTATATAAAATGTGATACCCGAGGAAATAAGATTTTAGATAAATGTTACAGGAATGTGAAGGATGCTTATGTGGCCAAGCCTAAACTACGATCATAGTAGATCAGCCATTTCCTCTAATGGTGACTTAAACCTAAGAAAAAAAAATCAGTCAGATCATTAGCTCTTTGCTGATCATTACTAGTTATAAGCCTTTTCCGGAGGGGTTCCATATTAGTTACTACTTTCATAGTGTCCCATAATTTCCTGGAATCCCCAGAGTTAATGTCTCTGTTTTTTCCTAGCCTCCTTCAACAAAAATTGAAAGTGAAAGTGAAAAGTGAGGGTGAAAGTGAAAAAAGTGAAAGTGATATTTAATTCCTTTTGAAAGTGGAAAAAAGGGAAAAATTTATTTAATTCCTTTTGAACTAATTTTAATTCAATTTTATCTTTGTTGATAAAATATAACTTCCTGTTTTAACACTCCTTAATTTCCTTTGTTATATAACTTTTGTTACATAACATATATATTAGGAAATGCAGTTACACTTACAGGTGATTACAGTTACATTTTTCATCTCATCCACTGTGTCCACAGAAAAGTTGACATAATCTGTTATTGTCTCTGTGGCATCCTCAACATCCATTTCATGAAACCGTTCCCAGTCTGGGCAAGCAAAGCGGCCCTTTAAAATTTCAATACTGTCATCGGACCAAACAGAAACAGTTTGTCTGTGGCTTTATCCATTTAAAAAGTGTTCTGTAAGTAGGAATCAAGTAGACTCTATTATATGTAATTCAGATTAGAGACTAGAGGTTGCCCCACACATAGTTTGTTCTATATTTAAAGATATATGTACCAAAAAATCTACTGGTCTCGATGGAACCTCTGCCGCCTTGTTAAAAACTTGAGCTAATGAACTTACTCCAGCATTCTGTCCTATTTTTCAGAGGTCTTTAGATTTGCATAGAATTCATCCTTTGTGGAAAAAAAACTGTAATTACTCCGGTTCCCAAGAAAAATTGCCCAGATGAGAATTGTGATTTTAGACCTGTGGCGTTAACTTCAAATATCATGAAATGTTTTGAAAGATTAGTAGTAAATGTTCTAAAAGAGGAGGTTAAATTATCACTTGACCCTCTTCAGTTTGCTTATAAAGCTGGACGGGGGACTGAGGATGCCATTAATTGTATCTTTCGTTTGGTAAATACACATTTAGAGGACACCCAAGCATATGCACGTTTACTTTTTATAGATTTTAATTCGGCATTCAATACACTCCAACATAAGATATTAAGTGGCAAGCTGATAGAATTGAAAGTGAACCCCTTTTGTATTAAATGGTTTTATTCATTATTAACAAATCACACACATCAAGTCAGGGTCAATAATTGTTATTCTGAGGTGAAAATTACTAATACGGGGTCGGTGGCACCGCAGGGCTGTGTTAGTTCACCCATTTTATTTACGTTATATACTAATGAATGTGTCTCAGGTCAGGATAAACATTTTTTTAAACTGAATTCTCGGACGATACAGCAATATTGAGTTTATTGCACAGGAATACTACTCCTTCGCAGTACTTTTCAGAAGTTGATAGATATGTAGGATGGTGTGATGATAATTCTTTGATTTTAAATGTAAATGTCCTGTAATAATATTGAACAGGTTTCATCGCACAATATGGACAATTCATTATGTTGGTCTTCTCACATCAACAGTCAATAAGATATGGTATGGAAATCTGACTGTCCAGTCTCGACTTGTGCATACTGCTTTAAAAGTTGTAGGTTGGGAAGCAAAACGGCCTATTCAGGAGATGTATAAGGTATCTATTTTAAAGGGTTAGCTCACCCAAAAATGAAAATTCTGCCATTAATTACTCACCCTCATGTTGTTCCAAACCTGTAAGACATTTGTTCAGCTTCGGAACACAAATTAAAATATTTTTGATGGTATCTGAGAGCTCTCTGACCCTGCATAGACTGCATAGACCCTGCTAGGATATTACCACAATCAACACACAGAAACGTAGCAAGAACATCAGTAAAATAGTCCATGTGACATCAGGGGTTCAACTATAATTTTATGAAGCTACGAGAGTACTTTTTGTGCGCAAAGAAAACAATAATTTATTCAACAACATAATTTAACGGTGGGGAAGGTTAGGACGATTCCAAGGGCCCGGTGAGGGAGAGGGGGCCTGGGGCACGTTTTTTACTGAGGGGGACCCGAGTCAGTGTTCAGGGGGCTTGGAAACCATAGGGGCCAACCATAGCAAAGCTACCTGAAAAACTAAGCACAAGTGCACCTAAGGCAAAAGCTGTTTTAAACGCAAAGGATGATCACACCAAATGTTGATTTAATTTATCGTAGGAGACATCTTGAAGCCCTACTTGCTAATTTAATTTAGTTAATAGAAGTTAATTGATAAAGAAAATCTATTTATGGCATTATTTTTGACAGCATCCTCATTTAACAGCATTTTTTACACAAGTGCCTAAAACTTTTAACAGTACTGTAGTTTTGCAGGTAGGATTCTTGAAGTATCTTGGAGACATTGCCAAAGTTCTTCTGGATTTAGTCTGTCTCAGTTTGTTCTGTTTCTTCATGTCATTCCAGACAGACTGGATGATGGTGAGATCAGATCTCTGTGTGGAGCACTGGCTGTTATTAGACTCCTTGTGCAAAAAAAAAAAACTCACTGGATTATTACAATTAATGGCAAAACGAATGTTAAATGTAAACTGATATTTCCTACTGACACACTACAGCAAAAGATAGAAATAACTCACTTAAAACTATTTTTTTATCTGGTGAAAATACTAGTGTTCTAATAATTTTGTCACGGTGCACACACGAGGAGGACGCAGGAACACGCAGATGAGGAGTAAACTCAAAATAATAGTCTTTAATGAAGACATCACAAGGCAGGGCAAGACAAGGCAAGGCAAGGCAAGGCAAGGCAAGGC
>JAFVLL020007031.1:0-28834 GCA_021397915.2 Tor tambroides | reverse complement strand
GCCTTGAGTTGTGATCAGGTTTCTGTGTTTTTGGGTCTGCATTAGCTTAGCATATTTGTGGAAAACAAAACCCCTTGAGGCATAGTGTGGCCCTTGTTGTTGGTAACGTGAGTGCGATAGCGGCTCCTCATTTAGCCGTTGGTGACTTTATTAAAGTGTATAGTTTCAGACCCCTGGTGCCTTAGCTATTGTATTCTCACCCCTCTATAGCAGGGTTAAGTCCTCCGCTCCCTGTGAATACACAAAACACCTCTCAGCCACATTGACTGCGTTCTAATGCATTCAACTCACACTGAAGGAAAAGTGATTGTTGCTCTTATTTGTCCTGGAGTTAAATGACATAAATGGAAGTCTTAATATTGGTCTGCTTTTGTGTTTGCTTCAAAATATTTTATAAATGTTGATAGTAAAAGGGGTCAATTAGATATTGGGTTGTCAGTTTGGCGTGATTAAATAGGAAATAACGCAATCAAGAAATGTACACAATTATGTTAATTGACTACAATATGTCTGTTATTCAGTTGTCAAGTACTTTGCAAATTTGTGGTCAGCACAGCCTGATGCTGTAATAAACAACAGAATGAAGGGATCTTGAGAAGTTTTTCAAAAGTAATTTTAATTTGACATGGCGTCTTAAAAAAATAAAGTGTCCATGGAGCAAAATGATGAGACTCAATATCTGTATACGTAAACCAACAACTGGTTCAATAAGAAGTTAATTATATAGAAATAGAACTACAAAATATAACTTCAATTATTTGTTCTGCTACAATATTCAAATGTTTTTGAATTGTCTTCATTTTGAGGCTTTTCTCAAAATCCTAATATGTGATTCATTTGATTAGTTTG
Source organism: Tor tambroides (assembly GCA_021397915.2). Lineage (NCBI taxonomy): Eukaryota > Metazoa > Chordata > Actinopteri > Cypriniformes > Cyprinidae > Tor > Tor tambroides. The sequence continues at coordinate 27,985 of JAFVLL020007031.1, read as the reverse complement.
GGGTCATGTTTTTAAAAGAAGTCTATTGTGAAATATTAGTAGGCCTACATTTTAAAATAATGATTTTCTATTGTAATACATTTTAAAATATAATTTATTCCTGTGATGCAAAACTGATTTTTCAGCAGCCATTACTCCAATCTTCAGTGTCACATGATCCTTCAGAAATCATTTTAATATGATGATTTGGTGCTTAATAAACATTGTGTATTATTATCAATGTTGTAAAAGACTGTGCTGCTTAATATTTTTCTGAAAACAGTGATACTTTTTCCCTCCCAGAATTCTTGAATGAATAGAAAGTTCAAAAGAATTATTTAAAATAGAATTCTTTTTAACATAACAGATTTTATTGATTAATCATTGTAATTTTTTTATTTTTTTTTTAAGGATTACCCCCAGTTTCAAAGACGAGGCTTAAGCCTAGTCCCAGACTAAAATGTAAGTCTGAGCTGTTTCAACTGAAAGAAACTTGCACTGATTGATCTTAAAATATATCAGTGACTTTGTTTTGTGTTAAGATGGACAAAAGTAATGTTTTTGTCTAAGGCACATTTATAAAAATGACTTAAATGTCCTAATTGAACTATAGCCTAATCCTGGTTTAGTCTAAGCCCTGTCTGTAAAACCAGGCCTTAATTTATTTTTCAAAAAAGAAAATAAATCATACCCCAAACTTTTGAATGATGGTGTAAATCATTTTATTTAAAATAAAATTCTTTAAAAGAAATGAAAGTTACATAACAATAATATTACATACAATTAAAATGTGAGTCTGCACATAAGGCACACATCTACACTCAGACATACTGCACGAATATACGTGTTTACCTGTTCTGATCACAGATGTGGTTGTCTGAAGTGAATGAGGTGTAGTTTGTACTATGTTCACAGAGTTTTGCTTTGCCAAGTACCCAGTGGAGGGGAAGACACTCGGCGGCCTGTCTGATCTCAGGTGCTAAGTGAGCATGTAATATTCACCTCTGGGCTGAAAGGCAATCAGTGGCCAGCAGTTGGGAAATTACAGCGACGAGTATAGCAATAACGCTCTGTAACGCTTGAGTGTGTGGATGCTTGTTGTATGGTCGTGCACTTATACTTAAATATGCTGTGGAAGAGTTGCTGCACTTCATGGTTTTTATGTAAAGGTGATGATAGAACTGTATTTCACTCTCTGCTCATAAATTTGGGGTATTAATGCTTTATTCTTTGAGGAATCAATTTTTAATGATGATTTTGGATGTAGCTTGACATAGACAAAGCTCGGTCTATATGCACTGTCAGTATATTGCTTATAACACAAAACCTGGAGTGATTTTAGAGTGTAAATGAGACGTGTGAAACACTTGCTGTGTTTTAAGCTCTTGTGTGAAAATTGTTATGCCAGCCAAACACATTGAACCTATATTTGTTTTTAATGCATGCTATATTGAGCTTTTGGTTCACTGTTGATGCTCAGTGTTTTGTGCCCTTTAGAAGATTGCTATAGAGATGAAATTTAAGCATTAAAATGCAATACATATTAATATGCAAGACATTTCAAGATTCAGTCTACAAATATCTGATGTTTAATGTGTGATATGTTTGATGGGTTTGAGATAATGAGGAAGCCATTAAGAGTTGATACCAGGAAATACATTTGCAGTGATGTACTATACAATCTTAAATCATTTTTGATCTTTATATTTGATTTACTTAGTTATCAAACATGTTCCTGATGAAAAAAAAAATGAAACCTATTTCTGAGGAATTATTTTTTTCAAATATTCATTATTAATTGACAAAAGCAACAACTGATATTCTTCCAAGCAGTTAAAAGAGGTTATAAAAATATTTAGGAAATATAAGATCATAGAGCAGTTGCTACTATTAATATGGATTTAATACAGATTATAACAAACTCTGCAATTTTACTTTAAATATGTATAATGTATGTGTTTAATATGATATATTAAATGTTTTATGGTGCATAATTTCCATGCTCCACAGTACTTCTATTGCAAATACATTTTTGGGGTTGGAAACATGTCAGTTGTATTACAAAAGAATAAATATGTCCGTAGGGTTGCAAATTTGTCATCTGTTTCCTACAAAGAGGCATTTGCCCTGCAACATTTCTGAGTCAAGCTGACTCCTAATTGTCGAGGCCATTTTGGGCAGCAGCACTAGTATTAGTGCTGTTTTCTTTTAGTTTCATTAGCTCCCCACTGGAGCCAAAAAGCTCTTTAGTGGTGATGGCTATTGTTGGTGCCCTGGTTACAGCTCCACTGAGCACGCAATAACGTTTTATGTGCTCGAGAAACTCGCTTCTTTGAGTGTTCCTCAGGAGCCGGTGGAGAGGTCATTTATACCCACTGCTCACTCTGGAGATCCCTACCTCTCCAACTCAGCCTTCCTCAGCATTTTGGAGAACAAAAGCAAAGAAAACAAGTTATTTTAAAACAGACATGGTCCTCAGTCAATATCTTGAACTGAATTCTTGGTCAGGGGAATGGCATTTGTATTTTATTTGATTTTTTTTCTATTAAAAAATCTATTTAAAGTTAAATTCAAATTGGGATGTTACTAATAAAGCATTTTGGACTCTAACCTGCAAGTCAATGTATATTAAAAAGTGCACAAACAAACAATAACAACAACAGAAACTCCAAGTTTCAAAATATTGTTTTGTTTTCTCAATGTTAAATAGTTAATTATTGATTTACAGAGTGTTTATCAAGGTGCTGTAATTTCCAGACACAGGTAAAGACAACCGTCCAGACACCCGGTTACCAGAGAAAATGGCCCTTCACATTCAAAGCCATGTGTTATTTAGCTTTGTTTGTAATGTGTGGGCTGTTAAGCGACTGGGAGCGGGACTGTGTAGCGAGTGTTTACGGGAGGTGGAGTAAGTGTGGGATCAAGGTCATCTCTGAGCAATGCTAGAGTGATGGGCCATCAAAGAGAGCAGTGAAAGAGCTCTGACAGACACAAGAGGGCTTTTATTGACTTCAGTGGTGTTCCTCAGGTAACAGTGAGGCAGGGCCGAGATGGGAGTCTTTTATCTCTCTTCTTCTCTCCCTCCATCTGGAGTTACCTGTGCTGTGTGGGCCTCTTTACCTTTACCTGTCCCACATATGCAATATAGGCACATTTGTTTGAATAGTTTGCACAGAAGTCTAAAGAGACAAACTAAAGAATTAACTTTAGTTTTAGCAATGGGGAAACTGGGGCAATTTATACTCAGTGAATGTTTCTGATGGCAAATTATTTTGGGAGGTCAGTTTCTTTATGGACACATAATATAAAGTCTACAAACATTATTTTTTAGCACTGCCCTGGAAAGAAAACTACAGTTTATTGAACACACATTGACCTTTTGCCCTTTTGTGACAACATGCCCCAGTATTCTCTTGTTGACACACTATGTGGGGTAAGTTGTTGGGAACTTAACAATGGGAACAATGTTGTTAACAATGGGAACTGTAAATAGCCTCAAGGCTTTGTAACAAAAGTTAAGCAGTCAAACATGTTTTGTTTTTTAATGAAACAAAACAATTCATGAAACTGCAAACAAGTTAAAATTTATATTTATGTATGTGTGTATATTTATTATTCAATTATTATTAATGAATGTTTTTTTTAATTGTATGGATAGGCCTATTTGTTTCTTGTACAGATTTGTAAACTTGCTGAAATCAAAGTATAATATTCTAATAAAAATCAAATTATACTAAAATTGATTGACCTAAAAATGTGACAACTCTTTTATATATATATATATATATATATATATATATATATATATATATATATATAAGAAAAATACCCTTGTCCTGAAAAAACATACTTACACTTCTTATAAAATATACCATCATTATGTAGCTGGCATTTGTGGGTTAGTAAATTAATAATTTTATTTAGCAAGCACACTTTAAATTGATAAAAGAAATATATATTTCATTTAAATGTTCTTTTGAACTTTCTATTCATCAAAGCATTCTAAAAAAATGAAAGTGAAAAGTGAAAAAATGAAATAAAGAAATTTGACACAGTTTCCACAAAAAAATATAAAGATATTAAGCAACACAACTACTTTCAACATTAATAATAACATGAAATGTTTCTTGAGCACCACATCAACATATTAGAATGATTTCAGAAGGATCATGTGACACTAAAGACTATTCAGCTTTGCCATCACAGAAATGAATTACATTTTAAAATGTTAAAATAGAAAACAGTTATTTTAAACCGTAATAATATTTCAAAGTGTTACAGTTTAAACTGTATTTTTGATCGAATAAATGCAGCCTGGGCATAAGAGTACAAGAGGCTTTTTTTCAAAAACAAAAATAAAAAATAAACTTACTAACAGCAAACTTTTGAACGGAATGTCAATGTTATTAATTGTGTTCACTCGTTTACCCAAGAGCTAAAGCAAAAATATGATTTCTGTTGGTAAGATGTAATTTTAAAAATTGAATGCCAATGTACAAAGTCACTGCTGATGAAAACAATGAGTTTTGACTCAACCTTACCCTAACCAAACTGAAGTACATCCCTTGTGAGCTTTCCCACGTGACATCTAAACCCAGTTTCACTGATTAAAAAGATGTTAGAAAGTTATAATGATTATGATTCAAAATGTAATCTTAAAAGCCCAACAAAAATAGGTAAGGGTTTGGAAGAGCCTGAAGAGCTTATTAAATCTGTCCGTCAGTGGTGTGTGTTGTAGCTCAGGTCTGGCGTGGTGTGGGTGAGACTCTGCGATTTGAGCGGCAGCGACAGATGCCGTATGGTCGGTGGTATTCCCAGCAGAAAGAGATGCCCCTGGGGTCTGTTGACATCTGACAGTACATCAGGGATCAGCAGTGACACTCTGATGTTCTGATGCCATCGTATACAGTATGTCAGTGATCACATGTACCGGCCCATGCTGAAACACACGCGAGGTGGTGTCATCTGTCTGCTGATGTGTTCAGCTCTTCACTGTTTAGTGCACATTGAAGATGTGTTATTCTGGAGCTATGAGGTGTGGACTGAAACCTGTAATGTGTCAGTAGCAGCGATAGGCTTGATTCCTGCCAGAATGGAAACACAACAGTACAATATTTTAGTGCTGTTTGAGGAATGAGATGTGCGATTTATTGAATTATTATAGCAGTGTAGAAATATAGTTCTCATTTCAAGTGTGAAAATACTTTTTCATTGATTTTCAAACAAACCAAGGTGTAAAATTTTTCAGCGTCATTTAAAATAATGTTTAGGCATGAATATATATGTAATGGCTTGATATAAACGGAAATATTTTTGAGGGGAGTGTTTAAGGAACTGCATTGCCTATGTTTGACCAGTTGAGGCCATGCTTTCCCCAAACTGGGCAGACACAGTGAGACCAGAGGACGGATAGTCTGCATCTGTTCTTCTCAAAAAGAGAAAGCCCCTTTCAGCCCTCCTCCTCATTTTCATATAGAGCCACTGTGTTCCTGTATGCGGTCAGATATAGACCATTACATTATTTATGCACATGAAAAAATAAATTATTTTATTATGTCTAATTTTTTTAAAAAATTTTTTTGATTATTGTAAATGAAAGTGTTTCAATTTTTGATAAGTCATGCATCAATTTTATTATATTTATCTTATTTTATTTTTGATTTGTTAGTGATTATCCATGAATGGGTTTTGTTTTTTAGTCAGTCATGAATCAGTTTAGTTTTTTTAAAATAATTGAATTAAATTTTATTCTACTTTATTTATTTGACCTTATTTTCTTTTTTTATTGTAGAGGATTATAAATGAATCTCTTGCTTTTTTAAATTTTTAATATTATTTTATTTAAAATATTATACAATTTTTTTATATTATATATGAAATATACATAATTCTTTACTTTTTTAAAAATATTATTTTATTTTATTTTTTGATGTTGATTAGATTTGTTTTCCTTTTGGTCAGTCATACATCAATTTAATTATTTTTATTTTATTTTACATTTTTATTTTATCAGTTTATTAATTTTTACTCTTTTTTATTTATTTGATGTTGATGCTTAGAAATAACTCTTTTATTGCTTTTTGGTCTGTCATAAGTTCTCGGCCATGGTTTTCAGGCTTAGGTATAGGACCCCCATGCAGAATAGAGGATTGGAGACAATTTCCCTGTTGAAAGGTGGTCTACCTGTGCAGGCCGGGCCAGGGGCAGCTGCATGTCATTTTTGTCCCAGCCAGCCAGGGTCTGTCAATTAAGGGAACACAGGGCAATCTGTGGCCACTGAAAGAGATCCCCTCACCCTGCTTGCTGGCAGAGAGACGGGCCTTTGTTCACTGGCATGTCTCACATACTTTCTGAGGCCAGATAAGCCCGGGCTTCATGAAACCCGGCTTTATATTTGGCCACTGTAATGTCCCCACGAGGGCAGAGCGTAGTTAAGAAAGCACAGGCAGTGAAAAGGTAATATTCCCCTCCTCATTACGGGGTCGGCAATAAAAGCCACAGGTTAGGTGGTCCTGAAGTCTGGCTCGGAATATTTGCTGAATGATGCACCCCCCTTGCACCCCCGCCTCACCTCCTCCCCCTGGCGGTGTAGAAATAAGCTGGGAAGCTAGAGGGCGGCTTGGTTGTTTCCTGAAATCGGATTAGCAGCTACTCTACACTTAGATCTGCAGGGGAAAGGGGCTTTATTTGAGCCAGGCTCAAGACCACCCATCAGGTAAACAGGTACATTAACGTGGGCCTAAAGAGAGAGAGCAAAAGTCAAAGGGAAAGAGAGCGAGCGAGAGAGGAAGAGTGAAAGATTCGGTCAGTGATAGGGGGGCGGTCTCCATTGAGGCTAATATCTATTTTTTTCCTGTTGATTTCCACAGAATGTTTTTAATCCAGAGGGACTGTGTTATATGACCTACAAAGGCAGGTGCAAATGTTGTCTGATTTATAGATACAATTTTTAGAATTTTAGAAAAGTCAAATTTTTAATTAAAGGAATAGTCCACCCAAAAATGAAATTTACTTGAAACTGTACTCACCGTCAGGCCTTTCAAGATGTAGACGATTTTGTTCCTTCATCAGAACAGATTTGGAGAAATGTAGCATTACATCATCACTCACTCACCAGTGGATCCTCTGCAGTGAATGGGTTGCAGAAGTTCAAACAGCTGATAAAAACATCACAATAATTCACAAGTAATCAGCATGACTCTAGTGAAGTGAAAAGCTATGTGTTTGTAATAAACGTGTCACTATTAATACATTTTTAATTTCAAACCGTTGCTTCTGGCTAAAATATGAGTCCTCTATCCTGAATATTGCTTTCTTCAGTCTAAAAGTCATCTAGTCTGAATCAGGAGAGAAATATGCACAGTTTACAAGCTAAAACGGTTCTAAACAAATCTGTCAGTGGATTTTGATGTGAGAGGACAACAGGGGATGGACTTTTTCACTGGAGGAAGCATTATTATGGATTATTATGGACGCGTATTTTGGCTAGAAATGACTGTTTATGTATTTATTCTTCCTAATCATGGATTTGTTTCTTACAAATATGCAGCTTTTCGCTTCACAGGACATTTATTGATGGACTGGAGTTGTGTGGATTATTATGATGCTTTTATCAGCTGTTTGAACTCTCATTCTGACGGCACCCATTCACTGCAGATGATCCGTTGGTGAGCAAGTGATGTAATGCGAAATTTCTCCAAATGTGTTCCGATGAAGAAACAAACTCACCTACATCTTGAATAACCTGTGGGTGAGTGAATTTTCAGCAAATTGTTGTTTTTGAGAGAACTATTCCTTTAAATTCTAAAAAAGAAAGCATTTTAGATTTTTCGTTTGTTAAATTTCCGGTTTACAGCTTTTATTTTGGTCATTTCTATGCGATGCACCCCTAGATCCCTCATGCGCCATGATATCTAAAGCCTGCCATGTCGTAGCACCACCAAAGCATCCTAAGGAAATCCCTGAGTGCTCCTGAAAATGAGTTTTTGGCAAGTTGCTTGAAGACATGCTCTTCCCTGCAAGCCACCCAGGCTTTGTTAGCATTGCTGGCCTGAGCCTGGAGCCTTCAAGACACCTATTATGCCTGACTCAGTGGGGCAGAAAGCACAAGAGCCTTTTCTGCAGTCATGTGGCCACAGTGGCATTATACACAGTTGAGTATTAGACATTTTGTGAGTCATATAAACAGTGCAGAGGACTGTGAGGCTGCCTGGAGAAGTTTTGATAATTGGGAGTTATATAAGTGCCCAAATCCTCAGCGGAGGCTTGGAAGAGTCCCCCCCCACTTTCTTTCCTCCTATTATGTATTTTTGAAAAGCCAAGACGGCCTCACAGTGGAGGTGACAAATCCTTTGACATAAACTGTTGTGTAAAGGTTAGGGGCAAAGCAAAGTCCTCAGGAAGAACGCTGCTAATTGCCTCGTCCGATTAAGTTTTTTTTTTTTTTTTTTTGTGGTCTGTGTTTTACAAATGAAATCAGCGCTTGTGTTCACCGTTGAGCCTTGTTCGGTACTTAATGCTATTGTATCCACGCTGAACGGTTCACTCACTGATGTTGTTGTCAACATCCACAGACGAGGTATGTGCCGGTCGGGTGCCGGCCAGGAGAATGGAGATTTTATTAATCAGTGATGGGCAAACTGCAGCACGGTCAGCTGTCAGGAGGGAGGGTCGGGCGGGGGCTTCCTTCAAGAAGCAGACAAAACGGCTCTTATTTTTCAAGATACTGTTGCTACAACATGGCACTCGGGAGCATTTGTATTTGAAATGCGGGTATGCGCTGTCCCTCCCTTGTGTGTTAATGCATGAACTGTTAGCAAACCTTGCTCTTGCAATATCTGATAATGAGATTCAGATAGGAAAAGAACCCGGTTGTAATTTAGGACAGGCTTTGTTATGTTCATAATGTGTCACAGGAGAGGGAAGCACCTGGTAGATATTTTAAAAAATTTTTGCATGAATGGAAAAATGTAGTTCTGAAAAGTTTAGGTTGTATATTAATTGAAAGCAAATTTTGCCTTTTATCATCTGTATTTTTGTCCTGTAGAGCTACTTTAAAACTTTTTAGATATATTTTTAAATATTCAATATTTTAAATATATCTATCTATCTATCTATCTATCTATCTATCTAGTATGAAAAGTATTAAATATGTAAAATTATATTTAATAGTTAAAAGATTTTATATACAATACATATTTTACTTTATACTTTAATATGTAGTAAGGTAAAAATGTACATTTTAAAATATTCAATATTATAGATTTGAATCTATTGTTGAGAAATGATTGTTTGTACACACACCCACACACCTAACACACATAATATACACAAAATAATGTAATATACACAAAAAAAAGTCATGTTTTACCTCACTACATATTTAGGATAATATAATATAATATAATATAATATAATATAATATAATATAATATAATATGTGACCCTGGACCACAAAACCAGTCATAAGTCGCATGGGTAAATTTGTAGCAGTAGCTAAAAATAAATTGGATGGGTCAAAATTATTGATTTTTTTTTTATGCCAAAAATCATGAGGATATTAAGTATAGATCATGTTCCATGAGGATATTTTGTAAATTTCCTACTGTAAATATATCAAAACTTTTTGATTAGCAATATGCATTGCTAAGAACTTCATTTGGACAACTTTAAAGGCGATTTACTCAATATTTAGATTTTTTTTGCATCCTCAGATTCCAGATTTTCAAATAGTTGTATCTCAGCCAAATATTGTCCTGTCATAACAAACCATACATCAATTAAAAGCTTATTTGTTTATTTATTTATTTATTTATTTATTTATTTCAGGTGATGTATAAATCTCAATTTCAAAAAATGGACCCATATATTTACTGGTTTTGTGGTCCAGGGTCAAATATAATATAATAGGGTCCAGGTCCTGGGTCAAATATAATATAATATAATATAATATAATATAATATAAATGAATAATTAAACTATCCATTCTAGGCTGAAATATACAATGCTTTAATGTTCACTGTCTTGTGTTGTTGACATTCATTGCCCCTTTTCTTTATCCCCCTCCGGTTGTGGCCCCAATTATAAACAACATGAATTTTCCCCAAAGCGGGTGCATCCTCCTGCCCTGTACAGCTGGCCGGTGTGAAGCTCTGCTCTCTAGCTGTCTATCCCCCTGCCACCCCAGCTGTGAGAGAGAAGAGTGGCTGGAAAAGGACGGCAGGCCGAGGCACTCAGGCATGACCCTGACCATGTCAGGCCATGTGTGCTGGGGGCATAGAACTGAGTGCCTCCAGCGGTGTGTTTTACCAAGCTCACAAACAGGGATTTAGTTGCCAGCAGAAACCACTCCACCTTCTTTCATATACAGCCCTGAGAGATCTGTTCATCTCTCACACAGCTTTGCATCTCTTGCCTTTGGGATGTGACCGACAGCAACAACAGAGCCTGTTTTAAATCCAGTATCTCTCTAACCATGTATTTTTATTTTTTTTACATTGACATTGAAAATTCTGTTATTATTTAATCATCCTCATGTTGTTCCAGAACCAGTATGTCTGTGGAACAGAAAATGATGTTTTATGAAATTAAAACACAGGTCTTTTCAGTACAATAGCAGTTCTTAACACAAACTGTCAAATTACATAAAGGGCAACAAACATAATAAAAGTGGTCTATATATGACTCATTTCACTATATTTTGAATCTTCTGAAGATATACAATAGCTTAATGTGAGGAACATATTGAATTTAAGCCATTGTTTAAATGTTCTCTTTGACAAGGTAGATGCTGCAGTTTTCTAGATAACGTAAAAGTCTTTGGTCATTGTCCATCTTAACTATCTAGGATTTGTGCGTTTTAAGTGTTAGTTCAAACAAAAATTTACATTCTGTGATCATTTACTCACCTTCCACTTATTCCAAACCTTTATTTTCTGTCGAACTCAAAAGAAGATATTTTGAAGAATGTTGGTAACCAAACAGTTGCTGGTAGCCATCGACATCCATAGTATTTATCTATTCTGTGGAAGTCAATGGCTACCAGCAACTGTTTGGAACAACATGAGGGTGAGTAAATGATGACGACAATTTTCATTTTTGTGTGAACTAACCCTTTAAGGCTTTGATTCCCTTGTGTTACACATTAAACAATGCATAACATGCTGTTTTTCATACCTTCTTTTTTGTTGTTAATTAAATTGTTATTAAATAAAATTAAATAATTTTAATTAAATATTAATTAAAAATTAAATTATTTTATTTTTATTATTTATAATAAAATTAATCATAATAATTATAATATTTATTTACTCAGTTATTGAGTTTTATGAGGTGAATGAGGATATTTTCTGTGTGGGCTTGTCTCTGCGGGTGGTTTGCCTCACCCGTTTTGCTTGGCATGGAATTCAGCTGGCGAGAAGGGCAGCCTGGGGCAGAGGCTACTGGTTAAGCATTTTCATGGTGGATTTGAAATCAGATTATATATGGGTCCGCTCAATTGACTTAATGGATTTTAAGAGACTAGATCCTATTAATAACAGCACCGCCCCTGAGGCCGCTCCGCCACCAGTATCACGATAATCTAGCATGCAAATTAAATCCTACCTCAGTATGCTTGTCTATTTAATGTAGTCTTTTACTTCCCCTTTATTTGTTTAGATGTAATATTGTTTCAAATACAGGCCCCTGTACCTTCAGCCAACCCGAGGAGCAGCAGTAATTGCTCAGGAAAGTGAAGTGTGTTTTGGGGCTCAGGACGCCTGAGGACGAGCCCTGATCATCATGTAGGAGCCAGTCATATTCTGTCATTTCTCTTTCTTAGATCCACTCTCATTTCCCTTCTATTCACCGCCATCTCTCAGTGGGGATTAGGAAACGCCAGCCACTTAGGACTCTAATCCAAGCAAGTGCCACTGTTTGCTCTGTAACTGAGCTTATCCTGTTTTTCCCCCTTCGTCTCCCTCTCTCCTTTTTTAACTAATGAGAGTGTACTTTGCCTTATTTCTTTGCATCCTGTTACTGTACGCCTTGTTAGGAGTCAAAGGTACGCAGCCTCACATGCAGCGCATACGTTAATCGGCTTTGGTCTTAATGATGACGGAGATTATACAGCGTATAGAGCTTTGACTTTCAGTCTCTGGGTGGTGTCCCAGACCCACCTGCATGGGGTTTGAGCTGGAGACACATTATACTCTGATCAGAAATTAAAGTTTAACTCGGCTGGAGGAGGAAAATCCCCAGAAACAGTAGAATAAACGGCTGCACATTATCTTCGTCGTAGTGAAATGCCTGGTTTACGTGCAATTTATTTGCTCCTTATGGCTGGGGAGTGATTTCTCATGTGTTATCAGCATCGCAAAGTAAGGGGATGTTTTTCCTAAAACGCTGTTTAAGATTTTATTTATCCATTAGCTTTCAGAAAATTGAATCAAGCCATAAAAGTTGGGAAGTTAAATGAGTTGAATCAGTTTTTTGAAAATAAATGCGTAATTAACTTAATCTATACATGAGTGAGGTAGTTTATAGACAATGTCTTTCATTTTGAGGTGTAATTGGGCTGTGTTCCTTTTGTAATTAGCCATTGGTAGAAACTGACTGTTTAGCAATAACATGTTTTGCCAATTAAGTTATTACAGATGTAGATGAGCAACAAAGAGCTTCAGATACATTTCAGTATTGACAGATTGAAGTAGGCTAATCACAGCTCCGGCGCTGGTTCAAAAAAAATAAATAAAAAAAGAGAAAGAATATTTCCTGTTTCCCAGATATCAACATCCGGCCAAATAAAAATAAATAACCACCTTTCAAACAAAGGTATGCTCGAGAGTGCGCACCTCATTTCAAGCACAATTAACTTGAAATGGAGTGCTGTAGGATCAATAGTCCCCAGTTGATCCAAGGGGGCTGTCACTCTGTGGAAATGGCACACATATGGTAATACCCCAGCTTAACAACAACTTAAAGGATTTACTGTTGCCGTTTTCAGACCAACATGAATAACAAACAGTCGTCCACCCCCTGGGAGCCATTTTGTTTTATCCCAGCTTCAATTAATCTTTCTGGGGGAGGATACCATTTAAGATAAATAATAGGGGGAGCTAAGGAGGATGTATTGAGGAACTAAACAGTAAAGTATGCTAATTATGAAAATGAAAACCTTTTTTATGTAAATGAAATTCTTTTTCTTTTAAGCTGTACTGTGCGTCCAAGTAAGAGAGAGAGACAGATTTTTCCATTGTTATGCAGCAAATAAATATTTGTAGCCTAAAGCCCTCCTCAGCACAGGGAGTATTTATACCCAGGTCAGCTTATGATAATGTATGTATGTATAATATTGTACTCTTGTACTATCTGGTCGCATTGCTTAACAAGTTCCTGAACGTTCAGCGAGTTAATAGCCAACAGTATTCAAGCACTCAAAATACATGACATCATCTTTTCAGTGACATATAACCTAGCGAGTGCATGGTATAGGCTGCATTTTAAAGGTGCTTTCAGTAGTTTGGTGCTAATTTAAAAAGTTTTACACATTAAGAAATGATTGTTTTGTGAAGAATCATCTGAATGGTGTACACTCATATGAGACTATAGTAGTTTTCTATATAAACTCCTCAGTGTATGACCCACTGTATTTCACTAAATGTCAGCGAGAATCCTCACGCTATTAGTGTTATTTGGTAAACAAGTGTAAACATTGCTATGGCAAATGAAAGGTTGAAAGATTTGATGACAGAGAAAATCCAGAGTAATGATTCCTAAGCTGCTGCTTTTTTGTTGGACAGGTAAGGGTACTGTTCTCTAAACCCCAGTACTATAAGTGTGATTTAAATAAATAATTGAAATAAAAGAAAATCCTGCTTAATCGCAATAAATGACAGTACAGCATCTTACACCACTGTGGTATCGCTACTTTACTCGAAGAATAGCGATGCTGATGTTAACTAAGGACCTACTGAGTGGAATGCAAGCATAATTAAGCTACCTTTCAAGATTTTTAATTTTAAAAAGTGCCATTGCACGATTGTATTCTGGGATTGTCTTCTCTATAGGATACAATACGACAAGCTCAGTCAAAAAAAATGTAAACCAGGATGAGGTAAATTTATATTTCAGTCAGTATAGAAAAGTATTGCTAAAAATCAGAATTAAAATAACTGTTTTGCTTAATATTTGGAAATGCAATTTTATGCTTCTTACATTATCATTGTTAGCTTAGCAACATGCTAATGCAGAGCTCTATTGGAGTCAATGAGCACATTTACAGGCACATCTGATAGTTTACTGAAACTCATTTTAGTGACCTACATGCAAACAAGTAACCTTCAGCACAAGAAAACTGTGCTTACAAGACTTTTTAAAAAAAATAAATAATCGGGTTATTCCCCATTATTGACATCAAAACAAACATTTGTGTAACTGACTCTGAACTGTAACTGAATTTGTTACGTGTCTCCTATGTGCGTAATGCTATTTTATGGGGTGCATGTGCTTATGTAGAGTGTTCCAAATCGCTTTTCAGGTTCCATTTCAGTTAGTATGCTGTCTCAAAAGGCAGCTCCCTATGTAGGCAGGTGATAGCAGGGGAGTTCACTGGGTGTTGTAAAAGAGACATTGGGTAACCCAGACTGATTCTGCTTGATCTTGAATCCAACCTGACTCTTGTACTGAGCTGTGCTGATGAGTGCAAAAGCAGACAGGCATATAAAGAGGCATATCACCCTGGATGATGAGAGAGCCGAGGTCAATTCCAAATTGATTTCCTTCAAGTGCTGAATTGATGCATTCCATTTGATCATGAAACTTTGCCATTGCGATTGAATATCTGCTTCAGGAGCTTGTATTAGAATTGACTATGGTGTGTCGAAGAGCTCTCAAACCAGGTGTGCAATTGAGCCACGTAGCGTGTATGATCGGCTATCAGCCAATGTGCCTAACTACGTTGTCACTCGGTTTTAAAGTCATTATGTGGATATTGAGGTACTTTAAGGAGTTTAATCTAGAACTAAACCAGCGAAAGTGCACTTTTTCTCTGTGTTTACCCGAGGCTGAACGCCACTCTGATCTCCTGCCTTTTCGACTGATACGGCTTGCGTTGGGTACGGGAAAGCAGACATGCTACACAGAAGCAATTCCCTGTCCTCTTTCCCCAGGAGTATGTTAAACCAAATCTAAATTGCTACTATGATTTCCTCAGTAGCCCCTGATGGAAAGCGAGTGATGTTGGTAAAGAAATGAATAAATGAGGGGTGGTTCAGCTCTGGGGCCAGTTCTCCGAGCCCTTGCCTTTCTCATGTAAATCAGAAGAACGGGAGTGGGTTAGGAGGACAATTCCCAAGCCGCCACTTGGGTGAAATGCAACTTTCCTGTGTTTTGAGAGCCCACAATGAAGAATTTATTTGGAGGATTCAGTTTTAATTTAAAAGGAGTCAGTGACTCGAGGGAACAGTTGTGGCGTATGTGCGTTCAAGACAACTAGGGCAGCCACTACCGGCTTTTCCCTATAGTGCACCACCTCCGGTCCATCTATTGTGTACATGCGCGCGTATACAGCGATACATCTGAGCTTTTTCAGGGGAGGGAATTCATCAGGGTGAGGAAGTGCATCGGTTTTGGTTATTATGTTTTAAAAAATCATCTCCAGCTCCCTATGAGGCAACAAAAAGGAAAAAAATTGCTCCACTAGAGGCAGTACCTTGAAATTGACAGCTGTTATCTCGCTCCAATGTGCGGCACCATCTGCTACTGATGCCAGACAACAAAAAGGGTTAATATTCTATGATGTTTTTTGTTGGCACTGCCGCCACAGCCAGTCAAAGTGTTTTGTTCTGTGCCAGCAGATTGTATCAACCAATAGAATAAAATCTTCTATTACCTGCGTACTAGTGTCGAGGATGCGGTTCACTTAAAGGGTAAGAAATGCTTGGGATAGTGCCAGAAATACACCTGAAGGTGCTGAAGAAGCAATTTAGATGTCATATGTTATATTATTGTCTTTGCATTGGGGTTTGAAGTCTTTAATATATGTAATACGAGTTATCAGCCTATCAGTGTTTAGTGTGCGCAGATATTAAAACAATGGCACACAAGCTCTCTTTTTGATAGCATCCAGAGAGGATGGAGCCTGCTGACATTAATAGGCTTCCTGTGGCTAAGTAAGCAGTGGTGAAATAACACTAAATGTCCCCAGATTGTTTGACAGACAGGGCCGGAGACCCAGAACAGTGGGTAGTTATTATACAGTGTTCTAGAGAGGGACATATTGCAGACCTCGGGTCCCACGTCAAACCCATTACAATGCGGGGAATCACTTATAGAGGGCTGAGGCCAAAGTCAAAGCCTTCAGTGTGTAATCGTTTGTACCGTCTGCCTCAAAAAAGTCAATGTAAACCCAAATTGTGAAAGAACTCCAAGACAAAGTTGAGCAGAACTTTTCTTTGAGCAGAAAATAACACATATGGACACTTCATTTGCCCAAAGGTTTAATGTTGACAAAAAACTAACAAATATGTCCATAAATATGTGGTTTAGCTGGAAGACAGGCTTTTTTTAACGAGTCGCTCATTTAGCATTCTGGGGGACCGTTCACAAAATGGTCCAACATAGAAAGCGAGCAGCAGGGGGTAAATTGGAGCTCAGAGATGAATTATCATATAATCAAAATTCCAGACTGCGCCAAAAACAAAGTACACAACATAGAGCGAATCACATTGCTGTTTCATTGCTCTGTTCCTCACTTTTAGATTGTAAGTTTTTTTTTTTTTTCCTGTTTGTTGTATTTATTTACATATAAAATCTGAGGAGTGATTTATACTGTTTTTCAGTAATCACGTTAAAGTTATTGTTCTCGTAACACTGTTGCTGTGTTACAGTTGAGTGAATTAAAATCCAGACATTACAACCAACAAAAGCATATTTCATGATTGTGGTGGCTCACTTTCATGTTGTCATTGTGCATGTGTACATTTAGACCTTTACAGAAGTTGAGAAAGTGAGAAATGAGATTGATATTTCTAGTTTATCTATTTTTAAACACAAATTAATGTTTATTCAAAACCAGATTATTTTATTGTATAGGACACGTTGACATTTTGCTTTAATCTTAATTCATTGTTATATTATTCTTTGTTATAGATATGCATGTAATATTTTTTCCAATGATTCATAGGAGATGCTTGCTATCTTTTAAGGTGAGCATTTCCTTTTGTAATTAGTCTTACAAATAGTAGATTGATCATTTAATATAGGCCAATGTATGGATCATTGCTTTAAAGTATAAAATCGGTATTGGCCAAAATGTCCATATTTATGCATTCTTAGAAGAGAGTGGATGTTTTGAAAAGTTTCTTGTTAGATTACGTAAAAAGACAAAAATATTGCTGAAATATTACTCTATTAATATTTGTGTATTTGTAATAAATTTATGACCTCGTCCAGTACATCCTGAATGATGATTTGGTGTTTTTCTGTCTAAAGGTTGATGTACTGTGGGTTTTAGAAAATGACTCACATCTCAAACAATTTTCTATTCAAAGAGCATAATTAGTAACCTAATCCTACTTTATTTAGAGAATAAAATTAGAAAGTTGCAATTACTGTTTTTTGAGTAACATCCAATACTGGTTTGCTGTGTTCCGTAGTGAAAAATAAATATGCTAAAATGTATTTGAAACACATTTATGTCATGCTAAGTGTAATACAAATACATTTACAGTGGTGTGAAAAAGTTTTTGCCCCCTTCCTGTTTTTATTTATTTATTATTTTTTGCATTTTTGTCACATTTGAATGATTCAGATCATCAACAAATTTTAATATTACACAAAAGCCCTATTCGGTCGAGATTAGTTTTACATGGAGAGGTGGGGTAAAGTAATTTTTACCAGAGCTTCTCAGTGATTTTAGTCCCGTCCGAATGTGCCGTCTCAGTAGTCATTACAGACGATGTCAGTAAAGATTACGGCGACTTTTACCTTCTGTAAAAAGTTCCGAAAGAATTACCTCAGATAATACTAGTCCCGTGCGAACAGACCAGCTGTAAATATGTACGTAAATATTCTGTAATTTCCTATTTAAAAGTAGTTTTCCGTGTTTTTTCCATGCTTGAAGAAGCATTCGGTTGTGTTCTAGGTGGTGGGACAAGTCTGTGGCAAACCTCGAATGTTTTCTGCATATGACAATGCATACCATTCAGATCAAAAAGAAGGGCGAAAGCACTTGTTAGGGGCACGAAACTTCTGTTAGCTTTAGGTAAGTGCCTATTACAAACAGAATCCAATCATAATTTAATTAATAAATCGATCGATGTAGCACACACATGACGACAGGGAGGTGATGGCGGTGCATAAATCGAGTTACTCCTCCCACTTCTGGTAGTTTTACTGAGATTTCTTATCCTGTGTGAATTGGCCATTAATATTACAGACGTCCTGTGGTAAATTAACATTACTCCATCTACCCTTGTGAAACTAATCCAGTCCGAATAGGGCTAAAGATAAACTGAGTAATTACAAAATGCAGTTTTGAAATAATGATTTCATTTATTAAGGGAAAAAGCTGTCCAAACCTGCCTGGCCCTATGTGAAAAAGTATTTGCCCCCTAAATCTAATAACTGGTTGTGCCACCCTTTGCAGCAACAACTGCAATCAAGCATTTGCGATAACTGGCAATGAGTCTTTTACATTGCTGTGGATGAATTTTGGCCCACTCTTATTTTCAGAATTGTTTTAATTCAGCCACATTGGAGGGTTTTCAAGCATGAAAGGACTGTTAAAAGTCATGCCACAGCATCTTAGTTGGATTTAAGTCCGGACTTTGACTTGGCCACTCCAAAACCTTAATTTTGTTTTTCTTGAGCTATTCAGAGGTGAACTTGCTGGTGTGTTTGGGATCATTGTCCTGCTGCATAACCCAAGTGCGCTTGAGCTTGATGTCACAAACTGACGGCTGGACATTCTCCTTCAGGATTTTCCGATAGAGTGCAGAATTCATGGTTCCATCAATTATGGCAAGTCATCCAGGTCCTGAAGCTACAAAGCAGCCCCAGACCATCACATTACCACCACCATGTTTGACTGTTGTTATGATGTTCTTTTTATGAAATCCTGTGTTGGTTTTACACCGGATGTAATGGGACAGGCACCTTCCAAAAAGTTCAACTTTTGTCTCATCAGTCCACAGAATATGTGCCCAAAAGTCTTTGGAGATAATGAAGATATTTTTCGGCAAATGTGAGATGAGCCATTGTGTTCTTTTTGGTCAGCAGTGGCTTTTGCCTTGGAACTCTCCCATGGATGCCATTTTTGCCCAGTCTCTTTCTTATTGTTGAATCATGAACACTGACCTTAATTGAGGCAAGTGAGGCCTGCATTTCTTTAGATGTTGTTCTGAGTTCTTTTATGACCTTCTGGATGAGTCGTAGTTGTGCTCTTGGAGTAATTTTGGTAGGCCGGCCACTCCTGGGAAGATTCACCACTGTTCCAAGTTTTCTCCATTTGTGGATAAAGGCTCTAACTGTGGTTCGCTGGACTCCCAAAGCCTTAGAAATGGCTTTATAACCCTTTCCAGAGTGATAAATGTAAACTATTTTGTTTCTCATCTGTTCTTGAATTTCTTTAGATTGCGGCATGATGTTTTGCTCTTTAAGCATGCTTCACTTTGTCAGACAGGCTATATTTAAGTGATTTCTTGATTCAGCAGGTCTGGCAGTAATCAGGCCTGGGTTTGGCTAGTGAAATTTAACTCAGCTTTCTAAAATAATGTGGTTAATCACAGTTCTTTCATGATTTAACAGGAGGGGGCAATGAATTTTTCAGACAGGGCCACAAAGGGCTTTTTTCCCTTAATAAATGAAATCATCATTTAAAAACTGCATTTTGTATTTACTTGCATTATCTTTATGTAATATTAAAATTAGTTTGATGATCTGAATCTTTTAAGTGTGACAAATATGCAAAAAAAAAAAAAAAAAAAAAAAAAAACAGGAAGGGGGCAAAAACCTTTTCATGGCACTGTACATATTTATGTACTTAATAAAAATACCTTTCAATTGTACTGGTATACTTAAAATCTGCTAAACTGGAACAACTAGTTTTGTATTATATGCATTTTAATTGTGCAGCAGTATGCTGAAGTACAACTAAAGATATAAGGAAGTATATTTAATTGTGCTAAAGTGGAACTATTGTAAGTATACTTTAGGTACACTTTAAATATTTTGCATTTAAAGACCGATATCATTCAAAGATCTTACAATCCTCATCAATAGTGACATTAAAACACATTTTATGCTTAATATTAAGAATTGTGCATCGTGCACAAGTAGTACTCCAAATAAAGTTTAATTATAATTTTTTATATCAGTAAGTCTCGAGCGATATGTCAGTAAATATGTTAATAAATTTGAACTATACTTAGTATGAAATAAATATATTTTAAATGTATTACTTTTTTACTAGGATTTACATAAAGCCATAGCCAGAATGAGAAAGCGAGGTTAAATTAGTCAAAAGCAGCAAGTAGATGTGTCCAGTGACGCTAAAAGAAGCGTTAACTGATAACTAAACATGATGTCCGTGTTTCTACAGAGTCTTCTGTATGTTACAGCTACTCTGCATTATGTGTGCAATTCGGCATTTGAAGTGTAAAATGTGGATTAGGTGCTTCTCTTCATGGCTGCAGGCTTCCGTTCTGGTGATAAAGAAAACAGCGGGGCTCTGGACGCATGGCGAGATGAGACTTGTGCGATGGTCAATAATCTATTACCACACATCGGCCTCCACAGAGTGACAAATGCCCATCACTGAAATAGGACTGCAAAGGTCAATGTTGGTCTGGTGACCTCAGCCCCAACTACAAAGACTGAAGTGGTTTTACACTTGCAGCCACAGTCTCCAGGGGCAAAGACAGACACACACACAAACAAAAGAGCTCAGTCTTTTGAGCCTGAAAATCAGAGCAGCTCAGTTCATGTACACTATAGTGGTACAATTAATACATTTGACATGTTTGTTGACATTGATCATTAATGCTTTCTGCAGATTATTCCATAGATCCATTTTATTTAGGGATGTCAGATTATTAAAAATCATATGCTGATTTATTAATCAAATTAATTACAGTAAATCACTATTTCCTGGGAAAATCTTCCAGTTGAGGAAAATTCAAAGGCATTTAGGGGCAGTTCACACATTTTTTTCCTATTTGTGATTTTTGTTTTCATATTTAGCTAATTTTTAAAAATATTTTTAATTTCACACATGCTGAGGGACATTAGAGTCACTTCTTGCTATTTTCAGCATCTTGTGTCACAAGTGCCAAATTTTTAAGACACCAGGGGCCTGTTCCATAAAACAAGTTTACCAAATAAGCCAGGCTTATTTCAGTAATTCTGACTTATTTTCACTTGATTTGGTTTCTGAAAGCAAAATTACCATAGCTCAGGCTCAGTCACTGTGGCAACTTATGCTGGCAAACTAACCTGGTCAGGAGCAGGCTAATTGTCCGGCTAAGCTGAGCTCCTCTATCTCTGACCAATAGGAACGCATCGATATTACTACTGTCTCTCTCACATACAATCAGTTGACTTTATTATCAGTCCAAAAATAAAAGTATACAGAAAATACACCTTAAATAATCAAATAAATTAAAAAAACAGACTACAACCAACTGTATTTAATGCATTGTGCCCAAAATGTCGGCTAATGACCTTTTTTAAGATATATGAAAACATTTTAACATAGTTGCTACTTGTGCATTCAGTTGATCAGAAGTTTCTAGCCATGCAGCCTTTCTCTCTGATTTTATGACAGCTGTACCTTTTATGGTTATTAAAACATTACAATCTAAATTTGCTCTTTAAAGCATTAAAAACACAAAATCAAAAGTTAAAATCACTGAATTAAAAATGAAAATAAATAGAAATCAGACTACATTTTAACTGATAAGAGGAACACACATTTAACTCATTTGAGCTAGTATGGCTGTATTAGCCAGCTTACATTTGATTAACAGTTAATGCTATCATAAAATACACTTATATGTAGGATTAAAATTCTACATGAGTCGCATTTAAAGTCCAACAACAAATATTTTCGCAGAATGTATATTTTATTCTGAATTCTTGCGCTATTATTCTATTCTGCTCCATCTGTGTTCGCTCGCATAAACCTCGCCCACTCCTGACAGCAAAATGGATATATTTGCATGACTTTCTAACATTTACAGATGAAAAATTTACCTGTGACGTCTCAGTTATGCACTGAGGAAACACAACGTTTCAAATGCATTAAACAGCACAAATATTCGCTGTTTGCCATCGATTTGATCCATGATCGACATTACGGGCTGCTTACGAATAAGCGTGCGTATAAAATTATCCTGACTCACTGAACCTGGATCGAATTAGTCAGATTGCGTTAACTTGAATTGTCGTTTATGAAACCGCTTTAGTCCCGATTGATTTGTCAGGTTATTTCAAGTCAGGTTTTGGACTTTAATCCCCGCTTTTCTTAGCGTCTTTTATGGAACAGGCCCCATGTCAGGTTAAATGTAGTTATATTTTGAGCTTTATTCTGTTGTGCTTCCAGAATGCATCCTATATGAAACAGTTCCTCACTCGTTCTGGTGAGGTTTGTTAGTAGTAGCTGTATCTCTGCATGGACTAACAAAAACCTTTGTTTTAGAGATAATGTAAATAATGTAAAAGAATTTCAGTAAGTATTTACAATAAGGTTCAATTCGCTAATGATTTAATGTATTAGGCAACGTCATTAACATTTTTTTTTTAATTTACAGCATTCATTGTTCTTAGTTAAGGTATTATGAAAAAAATGAATGATCTGTAGTATATATATATATATATATATATATATATATATATATATTTATAAAATAACATTGACCTAAGTTAATTTATTCAATTTGTAATGTCAACAATGTACTGGTATATGCAGAAATTAACCTGATATTAGTAATGCTGTATTGTTTATTTCATGTTATTTCATAACTAACATTAATAAACAGAACTATTGTAAAGCCTTATAATTATTTCTAATTATTGTGCTTTAGCTGATCTAGAATGTGTTTACCCATGGCTGTTCACCGAAAAATAGAAATTCAGTCATCATTAATTGCCCTCATGTTGCATGTTGCTCATGACATAATTTCTTCTTTCAAACATAAAAGAAGGTATATTGTCTTTTTCTTTATTTGGGCCATACAATGGAAGTCAGTGGGCACCAAAACTTTTTGGTTACCAACATTCTTCTTCTTTTATGTCCGCAGAAAATAGAAAGTCACACAGGTTTGGAACAACATGAAGGTGAGTAAATGATGGCAGAATTGTAATTTTTAGTGGGGACGTTTCCACAATTGACTAGTTGACTTAGGAGGAGATGTGGTAGATTCTTGTTGAAGGGAAATCTTTAAGGCTCAGTAACAGGTAGAACATCATTCCAGTGCTCTTATACCAGTCAATGTATGCCACTAATTCTAATTCACAGCCACCCAAGCGTCACCCACTGCCTCATCTTCTCTAAAACACATCCACACTCACACAATTGTTTGTGTCCCCTCCAGTGCTGTTCAATAAACACAACTCAACTCATCGAAATATTTGCCAGCTAGCAATGGTGCTTGTCCAACAAATCACAATTGTTGACAATAGTTAGCATACATTCTGTGGTAGCACTTTATTTTACAGTCCTGTTCCACATATATGTACTTATTATAATAATTGCAGTAAGTACTAACCCTGAACCTATCCCTAACCTAACCTTAACCCAGTTACCTTATATTGCCCAGTGCTTTCTTATGCAACAATAAAGTGCATCTTATGTAAAATAAAGTGCAACACATTTTGTTTTTAGTTTGGAAAGTTAACCTCAGCAATTATGTGTTCAGTTAAGGTAGGGAAGAAGCGTAATTAATGTACCAGGTAACAGGCTAGTAAGACTCTGAGCATGATTGGAAAATGTCAGTATGTTTTAAGCACATTTCAAAAGTGAAATGTGTAATTAACATTAGTTTCAGTTCTGTGGGCTTCACCGAAAAAAATAATGAATATTTTTAAATGGGTTTCCTTGGCACTCGCTCTATATACCATTAGTTGGATAGCCCAGCCCCAAAGCCACGCCACTGGTTGAGCCCATGTCGTCATGTTAAGCTGGTTTGGATACACTACAAAGGCACAGTGTTTCGCTTTTTGGGGAAATCAAATACTTAAAGGCTTACTTATATTGTTAAGAAATTATGAACTTTATATAAAAATACAGTAAAAGAGTATTTAAATACAAATAAATATTTCTATATTACTATATTTTACAACGTTGTTGTGATGTCAAAACTGACTTTTCAGCAGCCATTTCTCCAGTGTCACATGATCCTTCAGAAATCATTCTAATATGCTGATTTGGTGCTCAGTAAACTTTTCTTATTGTGTTGAAAACAGTTGGAAACCTTTTTTTTAAAGATATTTGGATCATTACAAAATTCAAAAGAACAGCATGTATATCTTTACTGTCGCTTTTGATCAATTTAATACATTCTTGCCGAATGAAAGTATTAATTTGTTTAATACTTTCTGACCCCAAACTTTTGAACGGTAGTTTATGTATATATACTGTATATAATATTAATTTTATTTTATTTGTATCTTTTGGTTTCCAATATTCCCATAGAACAAACATATAAAGGCTTATATTTTGTAAATACATCCTTATATTCTTTAGCTACAATCTAGCATTCAGCTTGTTTTTTTCTTTTTATATATGCTGTGTTTAAACGAATATGGCAGGTTTGTGAGGCGTTCCCCAGAAACAGGATCAGAGCGTGTGTAGTCAAATTAATATACATGAATATTAATCAGCTTGTTTTCTTGTCCCACATGTGTGTCTGACAGACTGAGGTCTCGTAATCTGGGGGCAGGTATATAAAGAAATTAATCCAATGTTTCATGTTGCTTTTTTTCCTTTGCTAAAGAAAGCACCTTGAGCCAGGACTTGTACTTTGAAGTGTTGGGTCTCTGCATATTGGCATTGTGGCTTCCATGTAATAATGATAAGAATGGACGTGAGGCATTTAAGTAGCAAATCAATAGCAAATTAAATTTTTCGGCTCTGAGGCACACTTTCACAATCACGTATAATTAGCCCTGACAGTCCATCCCGGGCTGAATTAGATTGCTGCCTCTTGTCACGTAACCCGTTTTTTTAAGTCTACTTTGGAAGGGGGCACGTCAACGCTTTATGGTGCATTTCAATGCCTCGCGACAAAAACAGTGGCATGGCTGTGTTGTTTATCATAGCTTCCAGGCTAGAACATCTGTCCCAGTGTAAGGCAATAACCAAGAGAACATTGACATCAACTATCAGCATACTGTAGACTCTTAATTAAAGGGAAATGGAAATTTAATCCCACTAAGCCAGCTTGTTTGCCATAGATTCGGCTTACATTTGGTGAAATGTGTTTGTTAGAAGTATCCGCATTGCACGTCTTTGAGATTTAACGAACTGAAGAGTCAAATTGTTCTCACCGTCATATCACATGACCCAGAATGATCACGCTAGCTCTATATTCTCAAGGAGATCGCATTGGAAGGGCAGGTCTTGAAGACTCCACCTGAAGTAGGTTAATCAGAGAACACATGGCTCTTGCCTGGCGGTATTGGGGGAAAATGGGCTAGAACCTGATTTATATAAAGCATGATGACCCACAGGCACTCCTATATAATGAATAGTGTGACGACAGCGTCCTCCAAAATGCACTGCTTGTTGGAGACCATTCTTCATCTTGGTACTCCATATGAATAAACAGGGCCTGTTTAATCTATCTTTCCTTCATCTGTTTGTAGGGCATATGGTCCAGACTCTACAATTGCTGAAGTGCTCATTCGTTCGGTTGTTTTTTGTTTAATTATACTCATTTAAATACATGGCTGTGCGTTTACGATCTTCAACAGGCAACTAAAATTCTTATAAATTCTTATAATCTTTATTCAGTCTGTCCACTTATTGTTTTCTCTCTTGAAGGTAAAGTCGATGCTTTTTGAATTAACTGCACCTGACTGACATGGCAAACACTCTCAATGGGCTTGAAATCTGCAGACAAACCCCCTTTTAATAGACTTACACCTCATTTGGCCTCTAAAGCCCATTGAGGGGTCCCAGAGGATGGGTGAAGGCAGGTCCCCTCAGAGACCACAGGCTGCCTCTCACTCCCCTGTAGCCGGAGTGAAAAGGGGAGAGTCCTGATTAGAGCATGCCTCCCAGCCAGAGGAGACTACAGCAGGACAATGCCGCATTTTCCCTTTCAAAACAACAGGCCAGCCCGTCTGACCTCTGTCACCGCCAATGTATGTCACTGGGAAGATGACACATGCACACACACATACAGAAACAACAGAGCAGAGGAAGGCCGCACTCAATTGTTTTTTGTATTATGTAAATGTGTTTTCTGAGTATACTCTCCACGTTTTACTTTGCATTCCCTGTATGATACACAGTGTTTGATCCATTTTTTGAATCCTTGAACCGGAAAGTTCAAACAAGTGTAATACAAACACTTAGGTATATACTTGTATTTTATACTTATTCAATTTGGACCATGTGTACATTTCTGGCATCTTTTTTTTTTTTTTTTTTAGAATTTGTTATAATGTTTTACCTTACTTCATAGCTTACTTCTGACATTTTAAAAATGCATTGTGAAGTAAAATTTCAAAATGTGCATTGTTTCAAAGCAGCTTTAAGGAAAATCTGTTATGTTTATAATACCTTAATGATTTAACAGAGCAAGTTTTAGGGCTGGACTATAATGTATAATAATCCTTTGGATTTAGATCTAGCTATGTGGTATTAATTATTTTGTGTAGCATATATAGTGCCACAGTGTGTTATTAAAAATGTCATATAAGAGATATAAATATTAGGTGATTTTGGTCTGCGTCATTGAGCATTTCTCAAAAAGTATTAATGAAAATATGATCAGTTGATATGTGAATAACCAGTTGTTGAAAAGTCTGATATGAGGTCAGCATTTTTAAATTTTAATTAGAAGTCAATCTTGAGAAATGTAGGCTATGGCTTTGATTTCAAATAGAGACAAGTCACATTTCAGACAGATTTACCTGTGATGTCTGTTGTTACTATAGTAGAAAATTACTCATATCGTGATGAAGATTTGAGTCACTTTGGCCACTACTAATTAGTTTAAATAGGGAGCATCTAGAAAGTCACTTCATTGTGAATTATAGTGTTCAATCATGTCTTAAAAGGAAAAAAAAAAAAAAAAAAAAAAAAAAAAAATATATATATATATATATATATAATTATTATTATTATTATTTTTATTTATTTTTTTTTACATTTTTTATTACTTTGTTCTGCATTAGTGGCATCCCTATTGTTCCTTCACGTCATTAAAAACACAAGCAATAAAATTGAGTTTTTAAACTAGATTTTTTTTCCCCCCTCACCACAGTTACGAAACCCCTTTTGGACTCCAGTCAGCTCCCAATATACTTTTAAGCTGAATTTCAATACATGTAGGAGTCTGAGGGAAATGCTTTGCAGGAAAGGCAGTGCAAGGAAAAGCCTCAGCCTAGGTTCCTCCTAAAAGCTCTTCTGTACAGATGTGCGTGGAATTCAATATCCGTGGTGTGTGCAGTATATCACTGAGCTGGGAAGAGATAGGAAATGCAGCTCCAGCGCTACTGAAGAGGCTTTTGGGGGCTGAGAGTCTTGGAGTGACACTCTGTATTCAGCCCCCAGCAAAATATCTGATAGAACCATGAGCTTTCAACTCTACCAAACAGAATACTAATGTGCACTCTGTGTGGGCTTTAGCCACAGAAATCCACCTTATAAGGTTAGAACATGTGGATGAAACAAAACAAGCAAAATAGTAATACTAAAAAAGCATTTATCAGACTCAACCGATGGCTGAGGCGATTGCCTCACTAACCCTGCTGATGTGCGGCAATATGGCAAGTTTCCACAAGTCAGGCCTGGGTG